>CM062622.1:19796684-19799355 GCA_025617555.3 Puccinia polysora | reverse complement strand
AGATCTGGTATGAGTTTAACATAAAAGAGCTCAAAAGCTATTGGTGAACTGTTTTGATACAACCTGATAACATGGATTGAATTTGATTTTATGAACAAAAAGGGGAAAAAAAAAAACCCTTTTTGATTCTTTGATATATATCCATATAAAAACTCGTTTTATCCTTCTTGAATGAGTCCATCACCACCCATAGATCTTCTTATTCCCATGAAAAAACTCATGAGATCCTCTCTCAAGGCAGAACTCAATCGACCCATTTTGTCATCCAAAAGTCAGGTACAGTTTTCCAAACATCTTCACAAATCATAAATCTTGTTGGTATAGTGGTTCAGAACTGACACTGCAAGCAATCTGGTGACAGTTTTTGATGATTTTCATCCAAGCTAATCCCAGAAGGACCTAGCTGACTCTTCATAAAATTTTTTCTGGATGTTGAAGACCAACTGGTGATGTTTCAGCTCAAGTTTCCCATGCGGACAGCTAAGTAAGGCAAGAATTCCTCTGGGTGATGATTATCCAACATCCTCACCAGATCACTTTCAGTGTGATCTCATCTTCCATTATCTGACCCCAAGGTCATGGGTTCAAACCACCATAGAGACAAGAATGAATGACAATAAAAGAGTTTTATATTTTTACAAGAAAATCTTGATTTTCTTTTGTAAGAGTATGTTTTGAGGAGTAGTGATTATGAAATCAAAACCTTGAAAATATCTATTATCAAGATGGAGAACCTAAATATGAATTTAAATCAAGTGATGAGGACTTGGATGCATCCCAACTATTGATCTAGAAGTTCACAATGTGCTCCATCCTTTTAGGAATAATTTATAGTAATCATATTCAACCATACTCTCTAATCTGTATAGATAACTTGAAAAAATTTTAACCTTATCCCTCTTTGAGATTTATCAATACTTTAACATACTCCACTGAGCCTTGATATTGTTCACTCAGAGGTCCCTGAGCTTATTTTTAAGGTATAAAAATTTCAATATAGTTTCCAAGAGTATAGATACTCTATGTTTTTTTATGTCTGCCAAGGTACTAGGAATCAAGGGAGAAGTACATTCCAAGGCTATCAAGTTATATGTAAAGGGAGGTATCTAATCATTCTGAGGTGCTCTAAGACTTCTACACGGTTGATTTGAGTGATTTTGGAGTCCTAGGATCAATGAATTAACCTCTTGGGTCTGTAAATGAAAACTTGACCTTGAACATCCTCCCAGATGAGTACTAGTACCCTATTCCTCATGGGGTATGATGTGATGGGCTTCTGATCCCTTGAGGAAAAAACCAGGGAGATCCTAGCACTCCCCTGATGATTTCTGGAGCCTCCTAATGGCTCCTGTCACCTTAAAAGAGGAGGCTCTTCACCCTATAGTCTCTCCATCAGTTCTATCTCATTATTTATTTTTAAAATAATAATGGCAAGATTTAACAAGACCATCAAACTTAATCTCAAGAGGAGATTAACTGGGGCTATAAACTTTAGTATCATAATCAATTGATAATCTTATTTGAAACTTCAATTTGGAGTGGAAGGTCTTGATTGGAGTAGTCACCCTTGGGTATGACTACTATGAAGTGTGTGAGCTTAGTTATAAGTAAAGATCCTTTGAGCTTCATTCATTCAAACCCAGGATCATTGCCTTTCATAAAGCTTTAAGATGTGACTGTTTAGTCATAATACCTTGTTATCCTTTGAGGTTGTATGCTTTTAGCTATTCATTGTTTTTTTTCATTTGAGTCAAGGACTTATTTAATTATTGGTAGGGTAATGTTAAATTCATGGCCCATTGAGTCATGGACACAACTCAAAATGAGCCGTGTGGCACACCACACAACCACATTCAAGCTGTGTCCATGTCCCCATAGCTCAAAGAACTGCATGGCCCACAAACCATGGTTTGGGATTGTGTGGGATGCCACACAACAATATTCCAGCCGTGTAGAACTCCACAAGGCTCAAATGTAGTTGTGTGAGATCCCATGCTCCACTGGACCCTGGTGAGCCAAAAAAAATAAATAATAATAAAGGAATGAAAGGGTACTAACATTGGTTTGTTTTTTATATCAGTGTCTGACCAATAGATCAATAGTAAAACAAATCATGGTAATTAATAGCTCTGAAATATTAAGAGTAATGATTGAAAATTGATTTTTCCAGAGGATTGTGATGATGATCAACAAACTGGAGAATGATATGATTGAACTTTTTTTAATCAATTTTAGAACCATCAAAATTAGTTCAAATATAATTCAAGCTCAAGCAAATTTTAAACAAAGCAGCTCAAAGTGCCTCAAAATTTTTTTTTTTTTTTTTTTTAAAGAAGAAAAAAAAGTAGAATTCTTGAGGAATATGATCATCAGATTCTTAAAGAGCTCAAATATCCATTTATTTTTTGTTTCAAAAAAAAACTTTTCAACCTACCTCTAAAAAAAAAAAAAAAAAAAATGTCATGACCATCATAACCAGGAAATTTAACTCAACATTGATTTTGATGGGTTTTCATGGTTTGGAGAAACTGTTGATTTAAAGATTAATTTAATTTTATCCTAACTCAAAGCCTTATAAATAAGAAAACCTACTGATGGTTTCAAATTCTTATTTCTCCTCCAGAATTTTTATTTTATTAATTGCTTGAGTTTTTTTTTTTTTTTTCTTTTA
>CM062622.1:19776684-19794184 GCA_025617555.3 Puccinia polysora | reverse complement strand
CTTTTTCTATTTTTTTTTACTCTCACTCAATCTTCCATACGTACAGAAACCATACCTACCGCTTCTTTTCTTCCTTCTTTTTTTTTTTTTGAGGGGGGGGAATTTGCAATTCGTGATGGCGGACGTGCACCAGGGAGAGAGAGAGACAGGAGGACGGTGGCGGGCGGTGGTAGTGATGGAGGCCCCGATGGGGTTCGCCGGCTGTCCCAGCCCAGATGGCACACCAAGCTCATCAAGAATGGTCTCACTCACTTCAGCCTTAGATCTCATAGCATCTTATCGAGAGAGCGAGGGAGAGAGAGAAATAACAATAATCTTAGTCACGATCTTGTATGTGTAAACGGGGTGACTCGGCCGTAACTCCACGGCAGACGGCAGCCCAGACAGGGTGCGACTCGCCGCGCACGACGGTCCAAGATGGATGAAAGCCATCCTGACGTGCCCACGAGCAACTTCCATCTCTCTCTCAGTCATCCAGTTCAGCCGGGACGATCACACAAGTGGTGGTAGGTCTAGTCTGAGGCCCCACATCCGAAAGTACCAAACGAAAGCTCAATACCGCACAGGGCGTCAACTGGAGAGAGATTCTTTTTGGAATTCAACGAGTCACTTGGCTCGATGTCCCATTGGTAAAACAAAAAGGGGGGGGGGGGGGGGAAGGAGAACGACGATCTCTATAGATTCTTGGGCGAACGGGGAGGGGGATCTTGAATTCGATGGGCTAGAATAAAGGGGTATACAGTTCATCAACTGGCTTTTTTGGTTTTTCCTTGATCGTGATCTGACCGAGTCCAGAACATGATCGGAAGACGGATTAGGGGGAGGGGCGGAGTCTCATCGTTCATCCCGATTGTCGATCGGAAAGAAATGAGAGGGAGTTCAGGTTTGGACTCTTGGGTTTTCGGTCACTGGGGTACGCAGGATTTAAGGGGATGCCAAGATGAGGGTCAATGCATTCTCTTGCTCTAATCACACTCCTTTCACGATCTCCACACAACTTGATTCTAACATGAGCGCATGAGTCAAATCGATGTCTTGACCTTCTCTTCACCTTTTTTTTTTTTTTATTATTCTTCTTCTTCTTTTGGCTGAGAAATCGTCAACCTGGTTCTACTGCAATCCCAACCTGGCAGCAAACTGAATTCAAGATCGACACCATCAGCAAGTCGAATAGAACGAAACCACTTTTTTCCACTGAGGAAGATCAGGTCATCGGGAGATGTAGATCTGAAAGGGTATGAGAAGACCAAAAACGCACCTCGGGATAATTATCCATGAACGCCAGTTGGGCCTGGGCAGCTACCTGGAATTGGATGAACTGGGAGAGACCCATTTCGGTCATAGCCACTTCGATTCCCTTTTCGTACCACTTCAGGGCCTCTTTGATCTCGTTCGATTGTAGTTTAAACTGAGCTAAATGTTGGATGGCTACTTCACAATTTTCATCGATCTCTAACGCTTTCAGACAACATTCACTAGCTTGGTTGATGTCTGATTTGGCCGTTGCATGCACCAATGCCTTGTTCACCCATGGTAACACGTTTTTGGGTCCCTTCCTTATGACCAAAAAGAGAGACAGAACGAGTACAAGATTTCAGTCAAGATTTGACGCAACTCATCAGTCGATCGGAAGCCAAGTCACAAGTTCTCCCCGAGTAATTCACCTGTTTGCTTCCAACCGAATCGCTGAATCGAACCGTTTCAAGGCCTCGTCGTAGTCTTGTTCGGCAAATAATAACTCTCCGTAATAGTTGTGAACCTCAGGACTCTCGGTCTCTTGACCGTCCTCAAGGATTAGATACTTCTTAAACATTTCCAGTGCCTTGGAAACCTGCCCATTCTTATAAGTGGCCACAGCTAGTTGGACGTGAGAGAAGATAAAGGTGGGGTCTAAGTCGATCGATCGTTGATAATCTTCGATCGATAGGTGGTGTTGCTCGGTGACGTTATAAACCTGTCCTCGGTGGTAGTATACGTCTGGATCGTTGGGATCTAGTTTGAGTGCCTCACTGAAATCGTTCATGGCTGCTTCTAGGGATCCAAGTTCCATATTGACGCTAGCCTTTCGAATCCAAGCTTGGATGAGATTGGGTTGTTGAGCTAATGCGTGGTTAAAGTCTTCGAGTGCCGATTGAGATTGACCCATGAGGAACAAGAAGGTAGCCTTCATTAGATAGGCATGTGCCCTTAGCTCTGCTGTACTGGGAACTTGTTGGACGGCTTCGTTGAACAAACTGAACGAATGTTGGTAATCGAACTCTTCCAAGGCATCGTAGGCCATCATCAACGTATTATCGGCTTGGTTGGGCTCGAGTGGGGATGCAGGCTTGGGCTCTGGATCGAAGGATGATAAAAAGGTTGTCGATCGAGGTCAAAGGTTGGGACGATCGAACCGACGGTGCGTGAAGGCGACTCACTCTGCCGGAATGCGTCTAAATAGGCGCGAATGATCATGTTTGAAGGCAACCTTGGACCACGTTCCTGAAAGACGGGCCAGACATACACAGTTATCGATTTGAAATCTTATCGCAGGAGGCGGGCTCGAGAAGGAGATCGGCAGGGGAAAGAGAGAGGATTGATTTGGTCGAGGGATGATGGCTAACCTGAATGATAGACTTGGCTTTCTCGTTCGCATATCTCTTCATGACTCGATCGGCAGTGGCACCTTTGCTATCTGTTTTGAATTCGTCTAAGATGACACACGCAGTAAAGTCTTTTTTTTTTTTTTCTCTCTCTCTCAAATCAGTTTGAAAACCAGAACAGACGAGGTGATTGATCGAATCAAGTGAGATGAAAGTCCTGATTCGGGACTGACCACATAGAGCTAAGAATAGGTTTTCTTCCCCCCCTAGTAGTTCACGGGCAGCGGCTCTTCGATTCAAAGCCTTGATGTAGTGTTTATCCAATCGTAAGGCTTCCGTGCAATCTCTGATGACGGCCTCTGGTTGGTTGAGGTAGGTATAACCTGTTGGAGAGGAAGACGGAGGGTGAAGAGATGAGGATGAGAGGACGGAGGATGGATTGGTTGGGATGGGGACTGACAGGCTGCTCGGTTGCTGTAATAGACTGCTTTCTGTTCGCATTCGATGGCTTTGGTGTAATAGTCGATGGCTTGTTGGTATCGTTTTGCTTGATAGGCCTTGTTACCGTTCGTCTTGAGGATGAAGGCGTTGCGAGCTCGTTGATCTTCGGGTAGGCGTTCGATGACCGATTTGGAGAGAGTGATCGGATCTAAGGGTAGAGGAGGAGGAGGAGGAGGAGGATGAGTGAGTCTATCGATCTCGACCGGATCTCACGGGGTTAGTTGGGATGGGTAACTAGTTCGTGGGTACGAACCCGAGTGATGATGATGATCATCCTGATCGATGGATGAACTGAGTTGAGTGTGATCGATGGAGGGGGGTAGGGAGTCGTTCGTATTGGAGTTTTTCTTCTTGGTCTTCTTGGATCTCTTAGTATCCTTCCTCTTCTTCCTCGAGTTAGATTGGGAGGGATCCTTGAGGTTGGAGGATGAGTTGGAGGAGAGGTAGATCGTACCAGCAGCGGCGGTGATGGCGATGGCGATGGATAGGCTGATCAGTAGGCTTCGTCGGTTGGATTTGAGCCACTCGGTGAGCCTTGAGACGGACGATGGACTGGGTGAGATGGTAGTCGAGGACATCGTGGGTGGGGGTTTTGGAGGATAGCAGTCGGTGGATGGGAGTCGGTAGATGATTGAGTGGGATGGCGGTGGATGAAGCCAGTTCAACGATCATCATCAATCACCCAAATCATCATCATCATCCAAACCAATTCTGATTCCGATTCTGATTCTGATTCTTCGAATTCGAATTCGAACCGAGAGAGTGAAAAATCTCGAGTCAGCGATCTATCTCTGATCTGAGGTCTCGAGTTTTTTGACTACCATCGAGCCTAGCGACACACACCCATCCCAACCATCCTTCACCATACCCGGCGGCCCTCACTGGGTTGACTCCCCGGGGACCTTGGCCACTTCCACTTCGAGCCTCGGCCCTTTCAGTGAACGTGATGTGTAACCCAACATGACATCGGGTTGGGAGTCACTTGGGAGCACTATGGATATCCATATCCAAAATAGAATCAACATATACAGCCAGTCCATAGACCTCTGGTTCCAAGGGCCTCTTCGGTTGAGTTAGGGATCGCATCGATGTAACGAGTGAGAGGATAGTATATATATATAAAGACAGAGAGACAGGAATCGAGTCCATCCAGATTTGATTGACACCAAGATAAACTTGACCTGGTACCAAGAGAGCTTTCCTAAGGCACCCAAAACAGCTTTTACTAGGTGACAGACATGTGGGCCTTAGCAAATTTTTGAAAAAAAAAAAAAAAAAAAAAAAAAAACTTGGATCTTGGGTGGGTGCCCAAACCAGCTTGAGAGACCAAATACGATGGCACCCAAATCGGAAGGAGCGAAACCTTTTGCCCGGTGCAAAAGCTTGGGTGAGGTAGATTCATGACTGAGATCTAACTTGGGGCTAAGATGGCAGAGAATAGTATTTAACAACCCTGAAAGGATCAATCTTTTTTTTTTTTTTTATATATCTATAGATCATATTCAAAGTTGCTGATCGGTAAATCTCAATCAATAGAATTAATTCAAATCAACTCACCAGAGGGGGGGGATCAGATTACTCTGAGGATCTTGAACACCTGCCTTCCATCAGGGATGATAGTCATGTTAGAATCTTAACCTGATCATCGTGTTGCCTAAATCTTGAGTGAAACCATACTCCCATCAGTCTTAAATTACTTTATCAACCTACTCGGTCTTGTGATATCTTGTGTGTCACATCAATACTGATCAAACCTTTGTTATTCATTTATCTTAACTGCCAACCACTTGTGAACCCTAGTGTACTTAGTCTAATCAAGTCTGAAGCTTGAAAAGTGAACTCAACCATCTGTTCTGACTTACAATGAACCAGAGTGCCCTCCTCTGACTCCTTAGATCCACTCCTCTTAGGTTCATAATACCTTCTCTCCTCCTTTCCCTTTATTTCAACCAGAGCATCAAACCCAAACCTCAACTTGACTAAAAGCCAAATTGCTCCCCTGATCACTATCCTTTTGGTTGTCTTGCCATTTTTGAATCTTTAAAACTTCCTTTCAACTCCTGAACCAATACTTGTCAATCTCTCATCTTGCAACCATGATTGACTTCCTTTCTTTTTTGATCGAGTTCTTTCCAATTATCATCCATCGGTTCCTATCACCAGCATTGAAAGTTTGAATCAATCTTGATACCCACAGACTAGTGTCCTAGAGATCATGTCTGCTTCCTCAAGATTTTTTTCCCAAATCCATCAAATTACGTTATCTTGTTCAAGTTCTCATTGTCTTGAATCTTAACCCTTCCATCAAGCCATCTCCTTTGCCATCTGCTCAGTCAATCAATTCACTGTACCAACCTTGCTGATTCTTGAAATTTCAATCAACCTTACATACTGTGACTCTGGTTATACTCTGGTTATCCTGTTGTATTCATGTCTTGGTTGTTGATTTTTATTTAATAGCTTGATCATTCCATCAATTGCCTTATTCAATCTAACTCAAACTGTGCGTTTGGTTGACTCATCCAAAGTTGATACCACCCAATTGAATCTTGCTCTCCATGCCTTCTACATAAAATTCTGTCATCCTTCTGCAATTTTGATTGTCTTTGCTTGATTGCTCTTACCTTATAACCATCTTGGCTTGCTTTTTGAGACAACTTTACCTCTTGCTTCAAGTCACTTGGTTATTTGATTCTCAGCTCAATCGATCAACCCCTTCTACCCAGATCAATTTCTAACTTGAGTTGGTCTTCCTGTTACTTTAGGTAGCCTCACCAAGTATCAATTGCATTTCTCTTGTCTTTAAGCCAGCTCAACTGGTTCTTCCACCCATCATGGCATCTCTTGTCCAGACTTGTCCCAATTTGGATAACCAATTTCAAGACCTTTGTCCAATCTTGCACCTTATCAACTGCCACTCACCACTCTTTGGTTTGGTTTCCAGCTTCAGTATCTTGATCTGCCCAGTTACTAATAGTCTATTAGGTCTGGTAGATACCTTTCAAAGTCTTCCAATATTCAACCTAAGGAGTATTTGTTGTTCAGAATAGACTTGGGTTCAAAAATTAAGATTAGATTCTTATGTTACTTGTTGATGGAATAGGCTCAGATGAAGTTCAAAAATCACAAGAAAAATTACTTTTCTAATGGAATAGGCACTCATTTTATTGTTCAAGAATCTCTTCATTCTAAGAAAGAAATGTTGGATAAAATAGACATGCAAGAGTTCAAAAGTCCTCAACTCATCAGTTTGTTTTATTTACCTCAAGCTTTAGGCAAGGGGGTGTGTTAGAATTTTATCCTGATCTTTGTGTTGCCTAAATCTTGGGGGAAACCATACTGCCATTAGTGTTATATTCCTTGATCAATGTTCTCTATCTTGTGATATCTTGTGTGTCACATCAATACTGATCAAAACTATGTTATTCATTTATCTTACCTGCCAACCACTTGTCAGCCCTATTGCACTTAGTCTACTTAAGTCTGAAGCTTGAAAAGTGAGATCAACCATCTGTTCTGACTTACGATAAACCAGAGTGCCCTCCTCTGACTCCTTAGATCCAATCCTCTTAGGTTCATAACACCTTCTCTCCTCCTTTCCTTTTATTTTGACTGGAGAATTGAACCCAAAACTCAACAATTCATACAACTCACAATCATATGGTAATCAGTACCTTTCCCAATGGAGATTGAAAGTATTCTCCAAGGGGTTAAATGGTGGTAGTGCTAGACCTTGGTTGCACAACCACAGACCAGAGGGGGATGACCTACTTTTTGAGAAGGAGAAGCAATAACCTGGGTATCTGTGGTACCTGTGAGAATGTCATACTTGAAACTCAAGGGATATTGGCAGAACACAAATTTTTCCTACCTAATATCCTCAGTATCTACTTTGACTATATAAGGATGGTACCAAAGTCAATCTAACAAGTGAGTTCTTCTCACTGCTTTTGAAATTTAGAAAGTAAGAGATGAAACATTTTGGGTGACTGCCACACAACCACCCCACTTACTATAGGGAAATCTTGGATGATTGTGAGCGCAAAGGAGACTAAGAGCAAGGGAAAGTGCAAAGTAGAAAAGCTAATTGCAAAGTGAAAACTTGTGGCTGAGTAACTTAGCACACAGTGAGGGGGATGAATTGTCCCAATGGAAAGGAAACTAAAGCCAAGCCCAATGTGATGACTGGATTTAGCAAAACATGAGAACGTATGAAATTAACTAAATAAGGAGACAATCTTCAGGCAAGTGACATAGACTTTATAAGGTAATCCAAAGTGACTAGATACAACCTGATGGATGGACAACTACAGTTAAGAGGCTATGAGGCAATGAATGACATGAAACAGATTAGGAAATGAAATAACAGTATAGATGTTTCAAAGGTCATAGCCTAGATGCAAGGCCATAGAATCTGAGCGTTCAAGGGTGTAACGGATGAGACAGGAAGGAGTGATGTGAGAGGCAATGAAAATATGAGGATGTAGCTTATGCAGGGTAAGGGACTAGTCCAATTGCAAACTATACAGTTGGTGTGGCTAACTAGTATGGGTGCAAGCTAGTGAGATTGCATGACTGGGAATGAAAAACCAAGGGCTAGTGATACCCAGGGTAGAAGAACAGAGCTCAAATGGATGGTTGACTGGAGTAGAGTTAACTGCAAGATCTGCAAGTAAGTGCTGAGTCAGTTGCCAAGAATGGAAGGTTGTTATGCAAGCCAGAGTTGATAAGCAGAAGGCACCATTGATGTTGTGCTTCTATTTGTGTCATGCGTATGGACTGAGGAAGGGATATGTCAAAGTGAGAGAGACAATAATCCTTAAGCTTGAAGCATGACATTTGTCCGGGTATAAAGAAGCAAGCTCCTGCAAGTGTTCCAATGATTTTCCCATTGATTCCAAAGTTTGTTGTGAGTACTGTATACCCTATCAGATATCCTACTTCTTTGCCTTTTGAATAAATTTATAATTAAATATGTTGTCATTGTCATCCCATTGTTGTGAAAACTTTATTTGTAAAAATGAATGATGTGTTCCTAGTACTGCCACAAGAGGTCTCCAAGGCAAATGAAAACAGTTTTGTCTGCCCAAGGTTGCTTGTACTTTCCCTATAAATAGCAAACCAATAGTGGATACCCCCATAGCCTCTTAGAGTGAGGTGCAAAGACAAAGGTCTGCACTTCAAGTGAATTAAAATATAACACCAGTGCCAGAGATTTGAATTCTTAGGCTTCCAAAACCCTGGTAAGTTTAGGACTTAGAAACTAGAAATAAATAAAATAAAAAGAAATGAAACTAATATAATTTTTTTTCTTGATAGTACTGCCACGATTCCAAAGTTACACTACTAATATGCCTCTGCCACCACCACCACCGTATATTGGACCGTTATCTGGATTTGAGATGAACCCAATGAATCCCAAGGTGAAAGGCAAAGTTCAAGTTGAAGAATTGGCAGTAGTTGAAGAAGCAAGGGAGGAAGGGAGAATTGCTGAAGGAGAGGGTGATGCAGAACAGAGGGAAGGGAATGAAGAAGAATGAAATGGGACAGTGGGAAGGAATGGAATGGAACGGTAGATAGAGGAATGGGGTGGAATGGAAGGGAGTGGGATGGAAGGCCAAGATCAAGGGAGCCAGGTAAAAGTCAAAGCACCCATAAGAACTGATGTGAGGAAATTAACTGGAAAGGTTGGAGATGTTGAATTTAAGATGAAGTGCTCCGGTTGAGGAACTTAAGAGTATAAGGATTGAGGTCTTATAATGCCAGGGGAAGAGGATACAGGGAGTCAAGGAGGGGCACTCTGGTTCATTGAGAGTCAGAATGGATGATGAATTTCACTTGTTCAGGCAGCACTATAAATAGACTAAGTACCGCAAGGCTGGCAAGTGGTAGAAAGGAAGAGACAACATTGAATAGAAGATATTCAATACCAAACCACTAGAGTCCAAAAAACTTGGAGGACCACTTCAGGCAGGATTGAGACAGGGAATAGCATCAAGGATTCAAGATAAAGAACCCACTAGAACTGTGACTACCTAGCACAATATAAAGAGGTTACTAGACAAGAATATTCATGAGCAAGATGAGAGATACCTACTTAGATTTAAGATAAAGATGTCACTAGATCTATAACAAGCCAGTATAGAATAAGGAACACACTGAACTTGAACACTCAAGAGGTGATGATAGGAAAAAGAATATAAATCTTGAAGAATGATTGAACTCAAGTATTAGGCAAAACATATAACAAGACTAGAATTACAACAGGAGAAGGTTTGTCAAGAGGTCAAAGGAAGAGAGCCTATGAGGAGCTCTTGGAGGAAGGTGGATGGAATTCTGGGTCAAAGAGGGCTTGGACTGCAAGGTGCCAATAAATCTTTGAAAAGCACCTGGTGACACAAGTAATGGTATTGCAGCAGTTTTCCTCTTTTATCAACAACAAGGATTTGGACAAATTTAGGTCAATGGTAGAGGAATCAACCAAAAATTGGGAGGAAGCAGAAAAAGAAATGAAGGAAAATTTGTAAAAAATGTATTTTATTTATAATCTTATTTGATTATAATTTATATTTTATTTTATTATTATTGTTATATATTTATATATATATATATATATTTATTATTATTTGAAATAAACAATGGGAAAGAATAAAAGGATTGTGAAAAGGAATTGGATAAATTTTTAGAAATTTAAAAAGAGGTAAAGTAAGGCAATGGGATGAGATTGATGGGATGGAGTAAGATGGAAGTGAGGAATGGGATTGGAATCATGATTGGCAAGGTTTTCAAGGTTAACTTACATGAAAGTCTCAAACCAAATCAGGAGAGTTGAAAAGGTGATGGGCTGGTTCCCACAAGGTTCAATCTTTGTTGGACTGGAAGCCAGTCCATTCAACAAGGTATTGAAGTTTTCCTTTGCATAACCTGGAATCCAGAATACAACTTAATTACCACTCAAACTGATCTTGTACATTGAACGGTTCAGGAGGGGAATGAGTCTTGCCTGGGTATAAGACTTGATCTGGCTCCAGGAGAGACACATGAAAGACTGGGTGGATAACTTTCCATTTTGCAGGTAAGGTGAGTTTAAAAGTGTTAGGGGAAATGACTGATTTGAATTTGAAGGGGCCAAGTTTCCTTTCAGAGAGTTTTTGGGTTGGGCAAGTACTGAAAATATTGCAAGCATCAAGCCATACCTGATCTCCTACTGTAAAGGTTGGCGCCAAAGTGCAAAGTCAATCTGCTTGTTCCTTGTAGCCCTGCTTTGCCACTTTGAGGTTGGTTCAAATTTGTGTTTGAAGAGAGTGAATTTGATTAAGGTAATAGGTAGCAGGTTGAGAAGGTGCTAGGTGAATAGAAGAGAAAGTTGGGTTTCTACCATAAATATTCTGGAACGGCAACTGTTTGGTGGAAGAATGAGTGGATTTGTTGTAGGCAAACTTGGCTTATGGGAGGAATTGCAACCAGTTGTCCTGTTGGTAGGCAATGTAAATTCAAAGATACTGTTTGAGAATCTGATTGACTTGCTTGGTTGGACCATTCATTTCTGGGTGGTAAGCCATTGATAAATTGCAAGTGATCTTCAAATGTTGGCAAAGCAAGGTCCAGAAGCTAGAGACAAACAAAGATCCACAATCACTAATTATGCTATCAGGGAGAACATGTTTTGAGAATAAATATTCTATGAATAAATTAGCCAAGTCTTCTGATGAGGCCATCAAATTACTGCAAAGGAATAAAGCCATCTTTGAGAAGCAATCCACTACTACTAAAATAGCATCATAACCACTAGAAATAGGTAATTTCAAAATGAAATCCATAGAAAGCAAGTGCCAAGGAATAGGCAGAATTGGAAGTGGCTGGAGAAGCCCATACTTCTGGTGTTTTGAGGACTTGTTACAATTAAAATCATAGCATGCTTTAAAATAGTCTTTTACTTCCTTGGCCATACTGGGCCAGTAGAAGTCTTGTGCAATGAATTGGTAGGTTTTATCATCCCCATGATGACCAGAAAGTGGAGAATCATGCCTTGAATCAAAGATATCTAACTTAATGCAAGGATTATCTGGCACTACTATATGGTCCTTATAAGCTAAATAACCATTTTTGTCAATAATGTAACCACTATCTAATAGATTTTCACTCTTGAAAAGTTTGGTACACTTGGGATTGTTGAGTTGAGCTTGTTTTAGTTTGGAAGCTGTATCTTGAAGGTGAGTGATGATCAAACTGAGTTGGGCAGATTGGGTTGAGAAAAGTTTCTTGAAATTTTCAGGGTTGTTGTTGGCAAAGCTGCTCCCCCCCCCCCTGGGCAAAAGTCTTCCCAACGTGATAAAGCATCAGGGACTACTGCTTGTTTCCCAGGAAGGTACATTATTGTAAATTTGAACTCAGAGAGGTATTCTGCCCATTGTGCCTGTCTGCATGTAAGGAATTTTGAGATCATGAAATATTTTAAAGAGTTGTGATCAGCTAGGACCTCAAAGGGTTCCTTATGAACACCATTTTTTCAAGAAAAAAACAATTGAAAGAAGTTCCTTGTCATGGATCTTGTAATTAATATCCGCAGTGAGAAATTTGCAAGACTCAAAAGGTACAGGATGAAAGAGGGAAGATGAGGAAGAAAACTGCAAGATTTCTCCTTCAACCGCATAGTCCCTTGCATCTGTTTCTACAATAGTGCAAGCTAGCTCCTTGAAGTGAGAAAGTATTGGAGCATTAGTGAATGCTTTCTTCAGAGCTTTGAACTCTAAAGCAGCTTGCTCTGTAAAAAAAAAATGAGTGTCTTTTTGAAGAAGGTTAGTAAGGTTTATGGTTTTCTTGGAATAATTCTCAATAAAACTCCTGTAAAAATTACTGAAACCAAGGAAAACTTGAAGGGATTTGGCAGAAGAAGGTGGGGGCCAGTCCAACATGCGCTGTCTCTTGGATGGATCCATTGATAGTCCCTGCTTCAAGACTATGAAGCCTAGAAACTGAAGAGAAGGAGTATGGAATTTGCACTTAGAGGCTTTTGCAAATAGGTCAATCTTGCAAAGTCTCTGTAGCACCTCTTGCACATGTGCAATGTGATCCTCAAGAGTTTTTGAGTAGAATAATGTATTGTCAAGATACACCACAAGTTATTTCTCTACAAGGTCTGAAAGAATGTTGTTGAAAAAGTGTTGAAAAGTGGAAGGAGCATTGAAGAGGCCAAAAGGTATGATGCTATACTCATAACTGCCAAACTGCGTTCTCATTGTGGTCAAAAATTCATGACCTTTTGCAATGAAAACTAGGTTATAGGTGCCTCAAAGGTCTAACTTTGAGAAATAAGCAGCTCCATGGAAGAGAGTGAGGAGGTGTGACATAGGCGGTACTGGATAGGCATTCTTCCAGGTTACCTGGTTCAGTTTCCTGTAGTTGACACACAGGCAAAGTACACTATCTTTCTTTGGACAGGTGAACTGGTATTCAAATTGGTTGGTCAAAGAAATCCTTTTGATACATTTTTGGCAATTTATTCTTGAAGTGTGGTTGATTCTTGCTTCAAGAGAGAGTAGACTGGTCTGGGTGCTGGAGGTGGGCCAGTAAGTTCACTCTTGTGATCATAAGAATGGGATTGGGGAAGTTTATCTGCCTTTACAGCTGAAAAGACGTCAGCAAAGTCATGATAAACCAAAGGTAAAGACTCTCAAATTATTTTTAGATCTTCAACCTTTTCATCTTCAAGCATGGGATTTGAAGTGCTTGCATGATTCAAGAGGATTAGGGAGCTCAAAATACACTGTTTGGTTGGTGCCTGTTTATCTTTGAAGAAAAAAGGAAAGGGTAAGTCGGACAAATAAGCAATAACTCCTGAATCTTAAGAGGGAACTTGGGAATGGAGGTCAGGATATTGCAAATCTCCTGGTGGAAAAGTGTCATCACCTGGTGGAAAAGTGTCATCCAACTCAATGACAGTGTCAGGTAGGTTGTTTAATTCCTGTTTGAAAGAAGGGTTAGCATCCTGGGGTTGCAAGGTTTGAAGGTTAATTACTCCTTCTTGCCAATTCACATCTGGATTCCAGTAAACTAGGAAGTTGTGGCCTAGAATGGTAGCATCCATTCTGGGAATATCCAAGACAAATAAGTCCCATTCAAATCTGGGGAAATTGAAAAATGCAAAGGTCCATTTTGCCTTTTGGGAAACCCAATGAGATGGCTCGGTCACACTACTTACTAAATAGATGGGAAATGTATCTATCTTGGGATGTGTAAGATTTTTGGAATTTGCAAAATATTCACTTATAAAAGAACAGTTAGTTCCAGAATCAAGCAAAACTTGATAAGGGGAGTTGTTGGAATGGAAAAGGAAAAATCTCAAACTTGGAGCACCTAGTGACTTTCAAGTGCAAAGGTTGACTCTCTGTAATTTAGATAATGTGTAGTTCTCCTTGCAAGTATTGAAGAAAAACTAAAAGCTAATTTTTTGACTGTCTAGCCGCTTTGCAAAACTATCAACATCATGTTTTCCTCCACAATACATACATAACCCATTCTTTCCCCTCCTTAGCTGTTCCTTGTTCTGGAGCATCCCAGTTTCTTTGTCCAGGAACTTTGGGGTTTTGGAAGGTTGGGTTGATCATCTCAAAGATCAACTGAAAATTTATTCTAGATTATAGATATAATAGACTTTGACTTCATTTCATCATTGGGTTTCATATAACGTGTGATTCTAATGAAGCTAACAAGTTCTATTAATATAAAAGGTTATCAAATTTTGAACATCATTATGTTGAGTGTTTTTGAGTTAAAATAATTATATTGAGTGTTTTGAATGGGAGTTTAATTTTAAGTCAGTTCAACTTGTGTTGGGCTGATTCCATCACAAGCTTAACCTATGTTAAGCTTGGGATGGGATCAGCTTAGCACAAGTTAAACTTTTTTTTTTTTTGGTTTTTTTACTTTAGGGCTGGTCAAAATACTTCTTTAATTTTTAGGCCCTTTTACTTTAGGGCTAGTCAAGTTGAACTTACTTTAGGGCTTGTCAAGTTGCTTGTATTTTTTTGGTGTTTTTACTTTAGGGCTTGTCACGTTACTTGTCTTTTTTTTTGGTGTTTTTACTTTAGGGCTTGTCAAGTTACTTGTTGTTTTTTTGGCGTTTTTAGTTTAGGGCTAGTCCAGTTACTTGTTTTTTTTTGGGTCTTTTTAATTTAGGGCTAGTCCATTGGATAGTCCCAGTTTTTATTTATTTATTTATTTTTTGTTTTTTTTTTACCAAAAAATCAACAATTTTGAATTTCTTTGATTTTTTGGTTTATTCCTGTTTTTTGGAAGGTTTATTTGATTCATGGTTTATGTTAGTTCCCTTTCATTCCAATTTTTTTTTTTTGGCTCAACCTGGTCTGGTGGCGTGTGGGATGCCACCTGAATACATTTGAGCCATTTACAACTCCACATGGCTTGAATGTAGTTGTTTGAAATCCAACACGCCATTGGACCAGGCTGGGTCAGCAGCGCAACTCTTTGAGCTGTGGGAGGCTGTAAATGGCTTGGATTGGACCATGTGGTGTGCCACACAGCCCCTTTTGAACTGTGTCCACGGCTCAATGATCCTTGAATTTAACATTTCCCTAATGATGGACAACTGCATCCCTTCCTTCTCATCACTCAAAGTTGGTTCCAGGCATACTCCCTTTGACTGCTCTCCGCATGTCAATTTCAAATCCAAATCTTTTTACAAATCAACTCACATTGACAAAGGTGACATCTCTGAGTATTCCTCTTTACTTCCAGTTCAAACCAAGAAATTTGATGGACAAATTATTGAAACTATGGATGAATATAAAGTATCAAATGGCCAATTTGTTTTTCCTGACCTGGGCCTGGAATTGATTTCAAGCAAAAAGGTATAGTAAAAATGGTTTAGGCAGCCAATAAGTACAAGCAATGTAATTTTCCTGCTTTGGAGACTGCAACTCATACAAGAATGGCAATGTCAATGCAAATCAAAAAAAAAAACACTCAAAACACTTGCAGGGACTTGGGGAGTTGGAAAATCTACTCAAGGAAAAAATATAAATAAAAATTAAAAATATTTTTTTATTGGTGGGTTTAAAAATAGTCTTAAGCATTGTTGTAATCAAAAATGATTTTTTTTATTTTTAAGTTTTTCATCAAAGCAAATATATTGACAGGCCCAGAATTTGAGTAATCTTCTTTAATTCATCTACTGTTCTACTGCCACCAATGTATGCCGCAGCCATTGACCACTTATCCTTTTTTTTCTGTTGCCAGTTGTTACCTCTCCATTTCCAGTTGTGCTTGCTGACAATCCTTCTCCTTTTCCTCTTTTTGAAATTCTGGCTCTGCCTGTTTAAACTTACACTCAGCATCCCATTTTTCTTGATGAGCCAAACTCTTGGCTTTCTGATTTTGGAAATCAATACCCAGTTGACAATCCAAATTCTTCTTTTCAAAATGAAGTTTTTCAGATTCAATTTGCAATTTCACTGTTTTTCAGAGGACAATAGGAATGAGGTTGATTTTGAAAGCAAGGAGAATGCAATGGGCTTACTTGAATCTTGATTCTCCATGATCTCCTCAAATCCTGATGAATATGAAGTATTTCTCCTCTTTTGAATGCTATTGGTGTTGATATTGACGGAATTGGAGGCATTTTGCTTTCCCTTTGCAGAGGAGGTTTGTGTGGGAACATCATTGCTCTCCTTTGAAGGGGATGTGGGAGGCCCCATTGGCTTGAGGTTTTGGAAATTTAGGAATGGATGAGCCTTTTTTTTAAAAAAATATCAATCATTCAGGATTAACCAGACAGAAGATAAAAGAACTTGGTTCCTTACTTGAGCAGATCTTGAGGGCAATGGTGATATGGGAATTACATCCTCCTCATCGGCCAAGTTCTCCAGTTCTTCCACCCCAGGAAGAGAGCAGTTGAAAGAAGTAAGTGAGGGGTCCAAGGTTGGGTTTGACTCATCAATCACTGTGGAAGTAGATGTGATTGAAGCAGATGTGCTTTAATATCCTCCTTGGTATTGGATGGGGGCCACTCAAAGGCAAAGGTTTCATAAAGGTCTTCATTTCTAGGATTAGAATCCCCTACCAAGTCCTCAGCATTATTTGAATCAGATGTTTGGGTGTCAAAAGGAGCTAGAGGGCTGATGTTGGCCTTCTTTCCAAAGATTTCATCCATTTGAATATAAAAAGGACAAATGGATTCCAACTTATCAACCACCACATTGATTCCCTTGGCTTTGTTGGAGTTGTTGATACCAAAGCTGGTGGAGATTGAAATGGAGTGGGCCCTTTTGTGCTTGGCTCCATAATTCTTGAATAGCTCCCTCATCTGTTTGGATGACCAATACAGCCTAAATTTTTTTTTATTATTGAGTTCATTGGCCATCAGGAGATAACAATTGACCTTAGAGGATTGAGGTTGTCCAACGTATGTTTCATTGTTGGATCCAAATGCAAGCATTGTAGTTTGACAGAATTTTGAGCAAGTTAACCAGAATGATGTGATCAGCTCTCTTGAGCTGACTTGAGCCTTTGGAAGCTGATGGGGGAGGATTGTTGGATGTTGATCTCCTGGGGGATGTTTGATTTGGTCCATTGGATTGTTTATTGGACTTGTGGGGGGAGGATTGCTGAGGGGCCATTTAAGAAGAGTAAGAGAGATGAAGGGATGAAGGGCTATGAGAGCATTTAAGTGGTCCAAGTGATGAAGTGATGAGAGGATGAGAGTGATGAAGCTAAGAGGATAGGAAAAGATGAGATTGATGAAATGAAAAGAGTGATGAAGTGAGAAGAAGCATAAAGCAATGAGAGTTAGGATGTGATTAAAGGAATACAGTGATGAGAGTGATGAAGTGATGAGGATAGTGATGCAATGAGAGTTTGATGGATTTGATGAAATCAATAAAGGGACAATAGTGATGAATAGATGAAGAGCAATGAGTCAATTTTTTTTTTCAGATGAGGTTGGAGGTAGATTTTTTTGAAGTTATAAGGTAGAAAACCAGGGTTGTATGAAGTGGACAGGCGGTGGAAGCCTTTACAAACTTTACTTGAAAAAACCCACTTGTTTCCAGGTAACTCTGACACGTCTGATGTTAAATGAGTGGATTTTTTTGATTTTTAATTGCAGGTTTGAAATGGAGGATTTGGTTTGAAAACCACCATTAAAAAATGGTGGTTTTTCTTAACTCTGATACGCCCTATTTTGTATTTTGTATTTTGTATTTTGTATTTTGTATTTTTTATTTTTTATTTTGTATTTGGAATTTTGTATTTTGTATTTTGTATTTTGTATTTTGTATTTTGTATTTTGTATTTTGTATTTTGTATTTTGTATTTTGTATTTTCAATTTTCAATATTTATTCTTTAATTTTATATTTTAAATTTTCAATTTTTCAATTTTTATTTTTTATTTTTCATT
>CM062622.1:19684184-19774184 GCA_025617555.3 Puccinia polysora | reverse complement strand
ATTACTTATTATACTAAAAAATCAATAGGGTGTATCAGAGTTAGGAAACATGCCATTTGTTTAATGGCGAGTTTCAACCTAAATCCACCATTTAAAAACTGCCATTCAAAATGAAAATACCCACTTGTTTCACCAGAGGGGTTTCAGAGTTGCCTCCAAATAAATGGGTTTTTAAAGTATAGTATATATGGTGCCTAAAACCTCAAAAAGCCACCCATCAATCCAATGGTCATAAGGATTAAAAATAACCACCAACACCAAGTCTGCAAGTCAACCATCACAAATCTGCACAAGCCCATAACCATCTTTTGGATCTCAAAAACCAGGCAAACCCCACTAATTGACTTAACCACTCTACTTCATCTTCCAAGAACCTCCACCCAGACTACCACCACCAAAAACAACAAAAACCCCAAACTGTAAACCTCCCCCCTTTACTCAGTCAAGCTAGCTGCCATCATCATGAATAAACCAAGGCTCATACTATCACCAAATTCCATCTCACCACTCAAGGGGCCTACTTATAAGATCACATCATCCCTGCCTTGGTCTCATCAAAAATCTTTTGTTCAACCCAGATAACCACTCAACCATTGTCTTGAACTCATCCCCACCTGGTTCAACACAAATAAACTCAACCATCCATCATTGCTGCATCCCAATTAGCACCATTACTTGCCCAATTGATTGATACCTTCTGTGTCATTGACTCTCATCCCAATTGTAACGCACCTGCAGGATCTACTCAACCGTGGATCAAGGTAAGCATGAAAAAGAAAATAAAAAAAAAACTTGGGGGATTATTATTTTTTCTAATGGGCCTTTCATGTTTACAATTGATTCATAGAAACACACCTGGATACATTCCCATCATCATGTTGAGATTGCGGGGGCTACCTAACAGCTCCCCAAAAACCCAAGTGACAAGCCCAATCTTGACTGTTGAAATATTGTGCTTGGTATTCAATGCAGAGTGAGCTTGAGAAAATTCAGGGTGCATTATTAGAAAAAAATCATTATTCTAGATTGGCAAGGATGTTATGTTGCAAATCAATTGCTGTTGTCCTTGGTGGAGGTGGAGCAAGGGGGATCAGTCAAGTTTGTGTGTTCTGAGCCTTACAGGTCATTAAAATCCCAATCAATATGATTGGTGGTACTTTGATTGGCTTTTTCATTGGTGGTCTCTACCCCCAGAATTCCAACCTTATCTCCAACTTGGGCAGGGCCAAGACATTCAGTGATTGGATTAAAACCTATTTGAGGTTGTTGACCAATCTGAACTATCCGGCTGTTGCCTATACCACAGGCCATGAGTTCAATCAAGGGATCTATGAATCCTTCTACACTTATCATATAAAGGTATTCACTGATAGCAGATAACAAGCTGCTTCCATATCTTATGGTGGTTATGAGTACCCAGAATTTCCAAGGATTTCAGCATTGAGGAAGATATGTGAGGATTGGGGAAGGGTGGAGTGGGTTTGATTGGGTTTCTTAAACCCTCTTTTTTTTCTAAAAGATCATACCATGCTTTTAAAAGAATTCTTAGCTGTTGGTGGAATGGGACAGATTTGAGCAAGGAGTTTAATTTATGTTGGTTGATTTGATGCACAAAAATAGATGTGGTCTTTTTTCTTTGGAAGAGTTTGGGAATAGTTTCTTTTGGAGGTAGAAAATGAAAGAGATATATGATAACAAAAAGATTTATTGTGAAAATTGAAAGCTAGGTACAATTTTTGGTTGTCTTAAAAAGAAAAAAATGGGGAAAATGATACGCAGGTGACAAACTACACCCCAGAACCAACAGATGAGCTTGAATTGATCCAGACACTGTTTCCTGGTTTTGAAAAGGCTAGCCATGTTACTTACATTGTTGGACCCAGCCATCTTGGTTTGGATAACAACTGGCAGGATTAATGCTTTAAGCTGAGCTGGCTGGTTCATGTTCAGCTGTATAGTCATTTTTTTCCTGGAGCAAATGGTATGTCAGTTCTATGCATGGTACACGCCATCAGTCACATCCTGAAGGGAAATCTTTATAATTTTGAAGACTTAACCAGTAATAAGAGTTTGGTATCTCAACCTTCTGTTTAATTTTGATTTCTGGTTGCTTGACTGCAAGGCGCCCTAAAGCATTGGAGCATCCATTTTGAGAGCTTTGCCAATCCAAATGTTTGAAAATATTGGACGCCTCTCAGCAGCTTGCGTTTGAAAGCATTTGGGATGATGGTGTTGGTATGAAATGGGAGATAGGTTGGATGAAGAAGATGGTAATTTTCCTGTAAAGCTTGTTTGACATAATAATTTGCTCTTGTTAGATGCATGAGAATTTGATGATTCATGGGACAGGACATTATATTGAAAAAATTGGTAATTTGGGTAATTGTAACTCCTGTGGAGTAGGAGGGGTTAGGGGTTTCTCATATGGGTCTTGGGATAGCAATTGGGCCTCTATTGGTGTCTTGGCCCAAAATTAAAATAAAAGGGCTCATTAGGGAGGATTAATGAGATGGATGATGGAATGAGCAATGACTTAAATTTTTGTCTTTAGTGGTGATGGCAATGGTGATTGTGATTTGATAGTTGAGAATTAGACTAGGATGATAGTGTTGATGATAAATTGGATTGATGGATATATGGTTGATGACACACAAAGGGGTGGATGGATGATGATGCATAAAATGGTGGGTTGGATTTTTGAAATCAGAAATTTCTATGAAACCCGCCATTTTGAAATACACCATTTAGGGGGTATGTGTATTTCAGAAACCCACCATTTTTAATTGCGGGTTTTTAATGGTGGATTTTCTAACTCTGATACACCCTAATGGTATTTTTGAAATAATTTATACAAATTTACTTGCAAATCAATCATGTCTGAGATCACATCATACACCCCTTGGTTTCCTCTTCCTTCCATCTCCAACTGCAACAGAATATAATATCTCACTACTCATAATAACTCTTCAACCTCACAGCACCTCACCAGTTCATTGTACAGTGGGTAGACAAAAATAATGGGACTGATACCCTTCTTTTTGTTTAAAGCATGGTATTTTTGTTATTTTTTCTCATGTAGACTTTCAGTAAAAAATTTTATTTTTCTTGTTTTTTGGTAATTAAGCATCCTAATTTTATTTTAGAAGGGGTTTTAAAATTTTTCTAAAAAAAAATAAACCAACAACTCAAAATAAAAAAATGGTTCAAATTGGCTTAAGATTGAAGATGGATATAAAAAATTTCAAAAATAATTTACCATAAAAAAATGATGAAATTTGCACAACAAAGAAATAAGATGGTGAGGAATGAGAAAAAAAAGAGAGAGATAATTGATTCTACCATTAGGGCATATCAGATTTAACCAAACCTGAAATTTTTTCATGGTGGGCTTCAATCCAAATACTCCATTTAAAACCCGCCATTAAAAATAAAAAAACACTAATTTCACATTAGACTGGACAGAGTTACCTGAAAATAAAGGGCTTTTTAAAGATAAAGTATTTAAAGTCTTTCACAGCCTCAACTACACATCATTCCATGTTTTAAACTCCTGGTTTCAACCTCACCTCCTTCTACCTCCAACCCCACTGGAAAAATTTGATTTATTTCTCTTGTCTCTTTGCTATCCTCATTGCTTCATCTCTAATCTCCTTTTCACTTCATCACTCTCATCAAATCATTTCTCTCATCAAATCATTTCTCTCATCACTTAATCACTCTCATCACTTTGATTCTCTTTTCACTTCATCACTCTAATCAATTTATCACTCTCATCACTTCCTAAACCTCATTTCTTTATTGCTCTCATTATTTCATCCCTCCATCCCTCTTACTCTTTTCATATGGCCCCTCAGCAAACTCCCCCCCCCCTATTACACTTGAAAATCCAATGAAACAAAGCAAAAATCCACAAGGAACTCTTCATCAAAAAATCCACCCCCATCAGCTTCCAAAGGCTAAAGTCAGCTCAAGAGATCTGATCACATCATCCTGGTAAACTGGCACAAAATTCCCTCCAACTATAATTCTTGCTTTGGATCCAAAAATGAAACATGAGTTTGCCAACCTCCATCCTCTAAGGTTAATGGCTGATTCCTGATGGCCAATGAACTAAAGAATATAACCCAAGGTAGGCTGGATGTTTCATCCAAACAGATGAGGGAGTGATTCAAGAATTATCAAGCCAAGTACAAAAAGGCTCACTCAATGTTAATCTCCACTGGCTTTGGTATCACTGACTCCAATAAAGCCAAGGGAATCAACTCCTTGGTTGATAAGTTGGACTCCATTTTTTGTTTTTATATTAAAATGGATGAAATATTTGGAAAGAAGGCCAACATTGCCCCCTTGGCGGATTTTGATGCCCAACAATCCAATTCCATTGATGCTGACAACTTGGATGTAGATGCTCATCAAAGGAAACATGACCCTTATGATACCTTGGAGTGGCCCCAATCTGATGTGGAAGAGGATATTCCAGCTCAACCACCTCCAATCATGTCCACTTTGGCATTGATCAACCCTAAAAACACTTCCTTGGACCCCCACTTACATCTTTTGATTGTTCCATTCATGGGGTGGAAGAACTGGACAACTTGGCCAATGGGGTGCTCTATATTCTAGTATTTTCATTGCAATCACATCTGTTCAAGTAAGGAATAAATCTCTTGTCTTTTCTGGATAATTCTGACTGATTTTTCATAGAAAAAAAAGCCTCATCCTCTCCTGAATGGCCAAAATCTCAAGCCAATGGGGCCTCCCATATCACCTTCAAATAAAAGTGAAGACTTTCCCACTCAAACCTCCTTGGAAACAGGAAAGCAAAAGGCCTCCAATTCCATTGGAATAAACGCCAATAGCCATCAAAAGAGGAGAAAAACTTTTGATTGAATCTCCTTGCTTTCAAAATCAAGCTCATTCCTATTCCCCTCTAAGAAAAAGTGAAATCACAAATTGAATGTGAAAAACATCAATTTGAAAAGGAGAAATGGAACCATCAACTGGCTATTGATTTTCAAAATCAGAAAGCCAAGAGTTTGGCTTATCAACAAAAGTTTGATTCTGAGTGGAAATTGAAACAGGAAGAGCTAGAGTTTCAGAAGGGGAAAAGGAGAAGTATTGAGTGGAAGAGCAACTGGAAAAGTAGGGGGAACAACTGGCCATGGAAAAAAAGATAGGTTATTGGTAGCCATGGCATGTATTGGTATCAGTTGAAAAGTTGATGAAATACAGCAGATTACTCAATTGCTGGGCTTTTGAATATATTTACTTTGGTGATTATTTCAAAAAGAAAAACAAAAAAAATATTTTTGATTAAAACAACATTTGAAACTATTTTTAACTCCACAAAAAAAGAAAAAAATTATTTTTATTTAAATTTTTTTTCTAGAGTATATTTTTCCACTTTTTAAGTCCTTGCAAGTTTTCCAAGTTGTTCTGTTGATTTGCATAGACATTGCCATCCTTGTATTAGTGTCAGTCTCCACAGCAGGAAAAGTAAAGTGCTTGTACTTGTTTTCTTCCAAAATCATTTTAACCATACCTTTTTCTTTGAAATCAATGCCAAAAACCAAGTCAGGAAAACAAAATGGCCATCAGATACTGGTTATTTGTCCTTGTTGCCAACAATTTTCCCATTTGATTCTCTGGTAGGAACCACCAGTAAAAAGGAATAGGAAGAGATATCACATTTTTAAATATGAGGAGATTTGTAGAAGGAATCAGAAGTGAAGGTGATGTGGGGGGCACAGTCAAAAAGAGTGAGGCTGAATCCAAATTTCAATGAAGAGAAGGAGGTGATATCTTTGTCAATCATTTTTTCACAGTTGGATTTTCAAATTCAAGCCTTCCTAATTTTTAAAACATTTGGCCTAAGATTTGAGAGACCTCTTTGGACCTAGGGTTCGAAAAATAAAACTCTTTAGGGGAAGATTTGACAGAAGCTTTCTTAAAATATTGTCCAAATAGTTCAGAAGGGTGCATCAATTTTTTCCCTCCAATTGCCCACATTTTCCCGCCCCAAGATCTTGAGGGACCAACAGTGTTTACAAACTTTTTGGATTGGTGAATAAATTTTGTGACTGGGTTGATTTTCTTCTTCTCTTGCTCAGAGAGTCTATTCAAAGAAAAAAAATTGATTATTGCAACCATAGCCTCACAATCAGATTGATCTTTAGCATATACTTTTCCAGAGCTGAAGAAATGGGACTTTTTGATCTTATTTTTTGCCTGTTCAAACTCTTCAGGGGAGGGTTTTTGAATTTTCTTAACAATGGAAGGATGCAGATCCAAATGACACAGTTTTTGCAAAGACAACACAAACTTTTTTTTAATCCCTTCCTTGACTACTTCCAATGAGATTTAAGAATCCCTCATTTGAGCCCTCCTTTGCTGGCAAGCCCTTTTCTTCCCACCTCTCTGTATTTTTTTCAAACCATCTCCTTCAATCTTGATCCCTCCCAACTTTATGCTTTGATTGGGATGAGGATCATGGTGGGACTCAATTTTTTGTGTAACACTTTGAGTTTGGTGGGAGAATAATTGGAAGGAAAGAACAAGCAAGGGGTGGAACAATTGGTTGCATTTCATGGAATCCAAAAAAAAACATTGATTAGTTAGTTATAATCAACATAGATTATCAACAAACATGGAAAATAAATAAAAAAAATACTGTTCAAATATTCTGCCTCAAAAAAAAACATGTTTATAATGATTGGGGAGGAAGAGGAGTAGGAGAGGAAGGAGGGGCTGCCATTCATTAACAGAAAGAAATCAATCAATTGCTTGCTTTTTGATCAATCAATAAACCGCAAGAGGTCAATGTTTTTCTTGCAGTTCAATCAATAAATCAATCAATCAATAAAATGGGCCAATCAAGGGATGAGAAGGAGGAGGGAAGAAGGCAGCTATTGATAGGGTCAAGGAGGAGGGGGGGAGCTTGCCTGGGGTTCCAAGAAAAGAACAAGGGAAATTGGGAGCTGAAGAAGGAGGAGGATGACCAAGGGGACTTTGAGGTGGAGGTGGATGGTTAGGCGGAGGAGGTGGGTGAGGTAATTTGGTGAGGAGTAGGAAGGAGTGGACCAGTGGTAGGTGAGGTGGAGGTGGTAGGTGGGGTGGAGGTGGTTTGTTGAGAAGGGGGAAAGAGTTGAATGGTGGTTTGGTGGGGTGAGGTATGAGGTGGAGGTGTTATTTGTTTTATCTAAGTCCACCAAAAAAAAAAAAAAAAAGTCAGCCTAGGATTCTTGGTTGTACAACAAAAAAGAAATTACTGTCATGTTATTTTTCAACTATTTAAAAAACTTATGCTACTCATCAAAGTGAGAAATTGTGAGGGGTATAATCTTCTCTCTCATGGCAGAAGATGAGGGACAAGATGAGACAGGGATGATCTGAGGAGGATTGGGAATATTGTATTCAAATATTTTTTCCCATTTATCTTTGATGTTTGCCAGAAAGTTGTGAAGGATTAAACAACTGATAATAAAGTTGATGAGGATCTTCATGTCTTGAGAATTTTGAAGCTGTTTTTGAATTTCCCTCTTAAGCTGGCCCATGTTATTTTCAGGAATTCTATGGCATGCTCAATACAAACTTGTGATTGGGAAAGATGATAGTTGAAATCAGTTCTGGCTTGATAATTGGATAAAAAATTGTGGTAGGCTGGAACCACATATTTCCTGCTAGCATAAGCTGAATTGGAAAGAAGTTATTGATCTTGCCCAAAATAGTTATCTGGTTGTTGGGCAATCTGCATCCAATTGAAAACATATTAATTGTGAAAAGAACCTGGAAAGCCATCATGGGGGATATGAACTTCTTTTTTTTATCACAAACAAGTTGTAGTGCCACAGAGTATCTATACAAACAGATAAAACATATTTGATCACTGTGTTATCAAAGGATTTGTAAAATAAATAAATCAATTGCCTTTTTTCCAATCAAAATAGTGGTTTCCATCTAGCTTGGGTCTTTGACTCAAGGGGATAGTGGTTCCATGAACAAAAACAATGCAACCAGGAAAGAATTTGGTATCCATTAATTGATATGTGTTGAGGTTTGAGTTTGAGGCTCCGGTTGAAAAACTTAAGAGGAGGTGAGGAAAGATCTTGTGATGCCAAGAGGAGCGGATCTTGGGAGTCAAGGGGGCACTCTGGTTCAGTGTAGGGAAGAACAGATGATTGAATTCCACTTGATAAAGCATCAGTATAAATAGACTAAATACATGATGGCTGACAAGTGGGAGAAAAGTGTAATGAATAGATGTAATGAGTATTCAATATCAGACCATTTAGAGTCCGCACAACTTGGAGGACCACTTCAGGCTGAATTGAGATAGGCAGAGCATCAAGGATTCAAGATAGAGAGCCCACTAGAATTATGACTAACTAGCAAAATATAAAGAGGCCACTGGACAAGAACACTCATGAGCTAATATGCAAGAGAGCCACTTGGATTCAACATAGAGATGATACTTGATCTATAACTAATGAGTATAGAATAAAGAACATACTGGAGATGAACACTCAAGAGCAAAATAATAAAAATAAGAGTGATGAGTCATACTGAGATGCACTAAAGATTCAGGCAAAACAATCAGATGACAAGAATTCCAACAATATGTATCCTTTTGTTCTTCTTTGGTGGGCCAACAAAAAGCTGAGCAATGGAAAAATAGGATAGCAATCATAAATTTTTTGGTGTATAAGTCAATGGTTCCATAACCAACTGACAATAGATTTTTTTTCTAATGGATGATTTGCTGCTCCATTTCCATTTAATCCCAATCTACAAAGATCAATGGCCAATTGGATATCTGGATTGCATTGAGGATTCCAAGAATTTTTCTGGAATGTGTGGTGGTCTTCAATCATCTCCAAAAGTTTCATGAATGAAGGCAATAAAGTTTGGAAAAGTTTCCAAAAGTTTCATGTATGAAGGCAATTAAGTTTGGAAAATTTTCTGGAAGCTTAAGTTTGGGAGGAGATGAAGCTTTTGCCTTTCATACATAGGCTTTTGGAGAGTCTGTGTTCTTGGAATCATGTATTGCTTTTCCAATATAGAATTAAAAGATAACCAAGTTGATTGAGTCTGAATCAGAGTCAAATAATAAAAAAAGTTCAGTCAGGCTTTTTGTGTTTTCAACTTGCTGCAGGGAATTTTGATTGGAAATTTTGAGAAATATGGTGATGTGATGTAGGGTGATGAGATGATGATTGGATGTGTGTGAAGCAATGGAGATTTGAAGCAATGTAGATGAGATGTGTGTGATGCAATGGAGATGGGAGTGGTATGGATCAGCTGAGGTGGAGGTAAGGACAGGTTTTTTGCATGGGATTGATGGTGGATGGATGATGGTGCATAAATGGGGGATTTAATGTTTGAAATCCTCCATTTTCATGCAACCTTCCATTTTGAAATACACCAGTTAGGGGGTATGTGTATTTCAGAAACCCACCATTAAAATGGAGGGTTTGGTAAAAAAAATGGTGGGTTTGCTAACTCTGATACACCCTATTGGGTATAATCTCCATTGGCATTGATGACTGCCTGCATGCAATCAGGCATGAATGTGATCAAGTTTTTGATATTTTGACAAGGAAATTCCTCCCAGGCACTTTGCAGTGCCTTTTCCATCTCTGGGATTGACTTTGGTTGGTACAGCTGCTGGATGTTTTTTTTTTAAGATTTTCCATAAATTCTGCATTGGGTTGAGGTCCGGTGACTGGGCTTGCCAAACAAGTTTTTTGATGTTTTTGGATTCTTTCAAGTCCTTTCTTATCTCTGCCTTGTGGGCTGGGGACCCATCTTCCATTTAAAAAAAAATTGGTTCAATCAAAATTTCTGATCCATGGGCTAAGAGCCCCCTCATACACAATTTTGATAAAATCCTTTGAAATGTGTTTCTTTGGTGGAATTATAAGAAGAGGGGAGGTTCTCTCCCCAATGAACACACCCCACACCATCATAGAGGACCCCCCCACTCTTGAATTTAGGGGCCAAAAATTTTAATTCAAATTTTTCTTGAGTGGTTCTCCAGACCATTACTTGCTGGGATTGCTTGCCAATTCCAAAGCAGGACTCATTGTTCCAGATAAACTTCTCCAAACCTTTGATTTTCCAATGTTGATGATCCCGGGAAAACTCAGGTTGTTTTTTTCTTTGATATTCATTAATAAAAGGCTTCTTTGCAGCTACTCTTGCAAAAAACCCCATTTCATGGGCTTTTTGTTGGACTTTCCTTGTTGAAACATCTTTCAACATCAAATAGAAAATTTCTGGAGCCTTGATCTTGCATAAATGCTTGATGATCCACCCAAGCTCCCAAAGATCTCAATTGGTTAATTTTTGAGGTCTTCCAGATAGCTTTGCAGTTTGAACAGAACCTCTTTGTTTGAACCTCTGGAGGACATTATAAACTGTTGTCTGTGGTATCTTCAATTTGCCTGCAATCACATTTCTCAATGCCCCTGCTTCATAAATGCCAACAATCCTTGCCTTTGTATTGTCTGGTAAGGTTATTTTTTGAATCTCTATTATCAATATAGAGGCAGTTAATCAAAAGAGAGAGCAAGAAAATCAGAAATTTGTTGAAAAAAAAAATGAGAGGAAACAAATAGACTTACTATAGTCATAGTGTTGAGTTAATGAGAAAGGGAAAGTAAGAGTTTGAAAGAAGGGATGGCAATGATTTGATTGAGATGTTCAAGAGGAAGATTTTTGAGGTTCTTTGAAAATTGAAGTTGTGCAAGGATGTTGGGTTGGTCTGGAGTGGGTGGGTGTGGGCACTTTAAAAAACAGTCCCACAACTTCTGTCTACCCACTGTACTTATCACTTTGTCACATTCATTACTCTATTGACCTAATAAATTCATCACTTCTCAATTTATCAATCTCATCACTGCATCAAACTCATAAATTTATTGCTCTCATTACTTCATCACACTCATCACTTTATAGGTTGTACCTTTGGGCGCTTCCCCCCCTCAGCCTTCAGACTTTCATATAGCCATCTTTCACTTTAGCCTGAAGGCTGTCTTGCCCTCAGACTATAGGCTTTTCCATCCCCAGCCCCTTGGATGTAATATACATTGACAACACAATTTATTTAGCCTTATGGCTGCTTCCACCCCAAGTGGCCTTCAGGCTACTTCCTTGGTTGTAGTCTCTTCACTCCTTTCTATCCAGTTGTTCAGTATCATGTCACTTATGAGGGTTCTCTTCTGACTGTTAGATCTTCTTTTAGGGGCTCCTTCTTTTTTGCTTTGATTACCTGTTCCTCCCTTTATCCTTTCAGTTTGACTCACTTTGACTTTCCCTTCTTTATTGGTACCATCCTGGTCCAAGTATACCTTGAGCGGTTCCACCCACGGTGTCTCCACCTTGCCCATCCTCAAAAGCTTGTAGATACTCTTATCTCGTTCTATGCATGTCTCTGCGGCCACTTTTGACACTTTAGATCTATCACCAGTGAGAATTGAGTGAAAGCTGGATTTGGAAGACAAGATAGGGGAATCCATCTTGACCAGTTAGTAGCACAACAGGGCCATCTGTTGGATCTCATGAATGAGACCATATTAAAATTGCTTTCTAATCCCACCATGAAGCATATCCCAATTTTCCGAGGCTCAACTCATCCAGCGCGCACTGCTGATCATCCATAACAATAGAAAGTGGTCTGTGCCAAAGCTTCACTGATTAGATCACTTGAAAATGACCTCGAAGAAAACCGAATCGAACGCGTTTCGTTACAATGCACTTTTAATTGATCCACTTGTAAGTTTCGGAATGGAATGATTTTAAATGATTCAAAACCTATCCGCGAACTTTATTAATCAGTTATGCCATGCTTGAAGATGGGAAATCAATCTATCATTCAAGCGGGCTTTTTTCCAAATAAATAAAAAAGTCTGGAGTAGCTTGAAGAGTCAGTAATAAGCTTGAAAACAATCAGATATTTAGGGATCAAACGGTAAATTGGGAGTTCATGCTTTGCTTCGATGATTCAACAATCTTTCAATGTCGAGGTTTAGCAATCGAACTTGAGTGTAGGTACTTGAACTTGAAGCCAAGGTGATCATTCAAACAAATACAAGCGGCTGGCGACTTCATCCACGACCCAATCTAACCCTTCGGTTACGTTTAAGCCTGAAATTGCACTGCAAGCCATAACCCGCCATTTACGAGCGGCGGACTGAGAGCGTAAGTCAAGCGCCTGGATTATTGAATACAGAGTGGTGATGCTTGATCAGCATCGCCTGGTTGAGATCAAACGCTGGTACCGGTTGAATGGCCGGTTTGAGCCCTGACGGATGGGAGAGTCTCTAGGGCCACTCACTTCTTCAATGGCTTCCGGTGATAAGGCCCCTATCAGATCTTGTTTATTAGCAAGTACCAACAAGGATGCACCAGCCAAGCGCTACCGTGTAAATCAGCATCAAAAGCAAGAAAGAATGAGAAAATGAACTTGACGTTAGACATCTTGGTGCGTGTTTGGTTTTAGGATTGCTCCAAGTCGGTGATGCGAGAGGGTTTCTTTACCTCTTCCAATAGCAATTCGTTCAGCTCGGCTGATGTGTCAGCCAATCGGGCTCGATCGGTTGAATCCACGACCCAGATGACTGCATCAGTCGATTCAAAATAATTCTTCCAGTACGGTCTTAAACTCTTTTGGCCTCCGACATCCCCTGTTACGGAGATTTAATCAAAGATAGCGACCGGTCAAGATGGGTATGAAAAGACGAGCGATCTGCCAAAAGGACTCTACAGAATCAAGTCGAAAAGTGATCTCCATTATCCTTCAAACCCACGTTTTCAAGGTTTCCGAAGAACTCAAGAACTTGGGTGAAGAAGCTCGGTGAAATTGGATGGCAAGACAGAGAAAGAGGGGGGGGAGGGGAGTTGAAACTGGGCAAACAAACACATGTTCAACGAATAGGTCCGATGAATCAAGGTATCGATATTAAAGCCCAGGGTGGGCATGACTTTCGAAAGGTCCGGGTCGCCTTTGAGCCTGCGAACGATCGTCGTTTTACCTGCGTTATCCAGTCCTCTGTCAGCGTACCAGACAAATCACACCGAGCAGGAAGAAATCCAGGACCAATCGATCAGCATATTTCCTTTGCTTAATTTCGCGTGCGAGCTTGATCAGGGGGGGTAGATCTGATAGCCTGAGCAGCCAGGATGATGACTCACAACATCAATATCCTCATCTCTCGTTCCTTCCTTCGCTGCTTACGGATGATCGTCAATAGTCCCATCTCGTCTGAGGTAGTCTTTCAGATTCTGAATCGATAAACTGGTGAAGCACTGGAATTTGCTGAGCTTTCAGACTGCAAGTAACCCCCGGGGAGAATTTATCCGAATGAGAGCAGCGGGTCGTCTTCTTCTGGCCATCAATCGGGAGATCAGGCTGGCGCCAGCTTAGACTCAAAGCTCACCTGCATGTCATCCAGAAGCTTTTTGCCAAATTTCTGGAGCCCATTCATGACCTGATCATCCTCTCGACCAGTTCATGATCACGCCTGCTGAAAATTCATCTGAGAAGTATCAAGAACCAAGGATGACCACAGAGACAAAGTCTTTTGTTTTACCCTGGAGCAAAGGGTTGTGAGATAACCTACCATGTATTGCCAAAACCAATCCTTGCCTTTTATAAGGAATACTAGAAGAGTATTGCCTCAAAATTTGGGGACTGATTGAAATTCAATAATTTGGTTTGGGAATGAAATGTGGGTTGATTGGAAAAATGTGAAAAATAAAAATAATTTTCAACTTTCAATTACATCATGATTGAGCTAAAAAATACATATCAATTCATTAATGCAGGAGTAAGTCAAACACAATATACATTTCAAATCATCAGTTTCTGGCATGTGTAGCATCTAAAACCTCACTGTGAACAATTTCATCAGTTTCAAATGAAATGTGTTTGTCAGTTCTATGTGTGACCACTACCCTTGTTGAGTGGCTGGATCTGCTCCTTGACAATGCAACATATAACTGACCATGGCTGAACACTGGATCTTGCAGATAAAGACCAACATTTAAAATTGTCTGACCTCAAGATTTGTTGATTGTCAACAAGAAAGCCAAATTGATTGGAAACTGTTTGCAAATCAACTTGAAAGGGATGCAATTTTCATCAAAGTCAGTAACCAAGGGGATGTGAGGAATGGCAACCAGCCTTCCTATGGATCACCAGTTGAAATCTTGGAAACTATAACATTGCTTCCCAAACTAAAAAAAATCAAGCAAGTTCCTTTGCAAAGCCCAATTTTATGGTGCATGTTCCTCAAAATCATTATAGGAGCACCAACTTTCAGAGTCAACCTGCAAGGAGGAAAGTTGGGGAGAAATAATTTGTTGAGGAACTAGCTTGTTAGTATAGATTTTGAGTATCATCTTCAACAGAATTGTGGCTTTAATAAGTCATCATTGTTTGATTATCTTCATTTCCAGGAAGAGAATCCAGTAGCCATGTGTTTATGTTGTAAAATGCTGTATGTTTGCAACTTAAAATAACACAGTCCATTAGATAACCAATTTCAAGGTAGTGATGGTGCAAGTTTGTAAAAACATTCTTAATTAATCTATCCAAAGCTTCATACTCAATTTAGAAATGAATCAAAATGTGTTCAGGAAGCATAATTTTTTTTGAGACCTCCATACTATTCAGACCATCTCCAACATTGAGTAATAAATTCTGGTAATCAGGATCTCCTGCAGCACCCATATTTGAATTAAGTTGAGAAACTTGGAAATGTCTCCAGAAAAAAAAATTACCAAAATTGTGTCAAGAATTTGGGGATATGTACCTTTTTGAAACACAGGTGAAATTTGCCTCATGTCTCCACCAAGGACCATAAAGTTTCCTGCAAAAGGTAGGTTAGAATCCATGAGGTCTTGAAGTAGCATGTCAACCAACTCAAGAGCATGCCTATGACTCATAGGTACTTCATCCCAGATTATCAAAGAAGCCTTTTTGAGAGCTTCAACCTTTTGAGAATTCTTGCATATTCTTGATACAGAGGAGTGATTTAACTTCAAGGAACTCCAAATTTTATATAAGCTGCTCTTCCATTTGATGTATCCATGGCAGCTATTCTACTACCAGCACATGCCACAGCTATTATTCCAGCTGATCTCATAGAAGTCAGAAAGCAATTATATAGGAAGGTTTTTCCAGACCCACCAGTTACATCAATAAAGAAGTAAGATGGTTGAGAAGAATTGCATGCATTCATCATCTGATCAAATATTTCCTTCTGTCTATGATTCAGAAGAGAAATGTTTTTCAACTCTGATTGATTTATTACAGAATTTTGTTCTTCCTCAAGGATCCGGTTCCTGCTGTTACTTGTTTCCTTGACTGATTTATCAAGTCTTGGAAGCTCAGGAAAAGATTCTCCAGCAATTTTTTCACAATCTTGAAATATCATAGGGGTTATGGATCTTAACATTTCATTTTTGAGAGCTCTTTGATCTGTGATTCCAGCATGAACTAAATCATCAACCACAAAATTGAAGGAAAAATTCCATAGGCAACATGGCTCTGCAGGCTGAAAAAGTGAAAAAAGCATTCCAAAAAACTTCCTTAGCTCAGAAGGCTAAATATATTCCTTAGCTTCTTCCATTTTTTCCCAAATGATGGTTATCCTCAAGTAGCCCCTTGGCCAAGGCAGCCTTTGCAAAGGTTTTATAAGAATTTCCATTTACCTCAGAATCAATGGAGTCAGAGCTTTGAGCACAAATATCAGCTATAGGGGTGATGTTGGCTTGATTTAAAAATATTTTTTCCATTTGAAAATAGAAATGACAGATAGATTCAAGTTTATCAACCACTGATTTGATGCCTTTGGATTTTTCAGAATCACTGAGACCAAATCAATTAGTTTATTGAAATTTATTGGGCTTTGTTATACTTGGACCAATAGTTCTTGAACCCCCCATTTTTTTGGTGATATATTAAGCCAACCTTTTGTTTTCTTCTTCACCTCATTGGCTATCAGGAGAAAAAAATTACGGTGTATCAGAGTTAGCGCACCCACCATTTTTTTAATGGTGGGTTTCAGAAAAATAAAAAATTTCTAACACACCATTAAAGATCAAAAAATAAACTACTTATTTCACATCAGATGTGTCAGGGTTAACTGAAAATAAATGGGTTTTTTCAGATCAAGTATTTAAATTTCAGCTCTCTGATACCAGGAACCTTGCATTCCTTTATCTACAGAGAGTGAGAAAGTAATGGAATAATAATATTCCCAAAAATAAACTTGTAAAAAGCTCCAATAATAATTATGTTAAGAGCTAGTGCAAGGTTTAATTAGTTTGGTTAATGGGGTTTAAATGTTTTATAATAAGGGGAAACAGTATTATACTACTGGGGATCTTTACAGATAAACAAATTCTCTTCAGGGGGTCAGTTTAGACAGTATAAAACCCTGGAATGATGGGAATCTCAATGAATTAATCAAAAAGGAAGTGTGAGCTTGCTACTATGTATAGAGCAACCTGTCAAAGTAAAAAAATAAAAAATAAAAAAATGAATAAAAATATTAAGAAGGAGTGGGAAATCCATAAATATTATTGCAGAAATGGATTCCCCACCCAAAATAAGGTAGGGTCACTCACTGACTCCACCCTTGAAATATAACTCCTTCATAATTTAAATAATTAACTAAGAATTGAACAAAAGGTCACAGCACCAATATTTCACCTTTTGGTCAAGTTGACATTTCACACATGTTGTCATGAATAGGTTTCACACCTAAAATTCAGTCAGAATTGCGGTGTTGTGTATAGTTTAGGAGTTACATAAGGAAATGTGTTATGTCACAATTCCTGCGTCCCTACACAGCCCCTACGTACCTGTAGCATCACATCCCCGCATACAGAAGTCCCGCGCGCAGCCAATTTTGCCACACACGCAGCGGATCCTACCCTGCGTGCATCTGAATGGACTGATCCCGGCGTCAGGATCAGTCATGACAAATCTGACAGCAGGTACCGCTCACAGGAGCTACAACCTAGTAGGGTTTACCTGGCATATGTAATAAGGTGACATATGCATTAAAAATGATCTTAAAAAATTAAAAATCAAATAAAAATATTATATAATTAATTTAAAAGTATTTTAAATAATAAATCAAATATTGAAGGTTACCACAAAACAGACAGATCCTAATCTTTGAAGACCACAAACCACTACAAGGAGTGGCGGTAAAAATTATTTAAAATTACCTATGTGCTCATCGGATGATGGGAAATCAATTATTATCCACATCTGTCTACTTTAAACCAATATTAATAGTAAAAATGAAGGATAAGTGCAGAATGATCAGAATTATGCCATTAACAGATTAACAGATCCTGTGGCAAAAATAGTACAGAAATCCAGCAGATCTGAGGAAAGCTGATTGACAGCACCAAGTCGACGTGCTAAACTTTCCCGGAATGGATTATCAGACTCAGCATATCAGCAGAACTCTCTCTATGTCCCCTGAGAAGCTCATTATCACCCCAAAAGGTATTTATACAGACCTTTTTGGATCCATTATTCCCTATCAGTTTTACCAGGAATCTATTATTATCAATCAGAAAACGTTTCATTGTTATTCAAGTGCTTAAAAAGAGATAAGAAAGTGATTTATGACTTAGTCTGCAGTATTATTATCATTTCCCAAAACCAATCAACCTGATTCATTGAAGTTTAGTCTGGCAATCAACCCCATCTGCCCTGAAACCCTTTACCTGAATCTTTGCAGGCTTTTCTGTGGATTATTGACTCAGATTGAGTTCTTCCATTCCTTCCTTGGCCATTGTGCTGTTTTGACCAGCCATATCAGTGTATAAGTTCTTATAAGGCACCCATTATCATTCCAAGGTTCTTAAACTTCCTAAGGAGGCCCCTTGAAGAGAGGTTTTCTGTCTGTAAAGATCCCCAGTATAATAATACTGCGGCCCCTCTTTTTATAAAAAATTTAAAACCCATTAAAAAAGCCAATTAAACATTACACCAGCTCTTAAACATATTTATTATTTGAGCTTCTTAATTGTTTATCTTTGGAATATTATTATTATTAATATTCCAGTGTTTTTATCACTCTCTGTAGCTAAAGGACTGCAAGGTTCCTGGTATCAGAGAGCGGAAAGGAAGTATCATCCAACTAATTTAAGATAATTTCTGCAAAAACTAGCACAAAAGCCAAAGCAGGAAGTAAATAACTCACTTTTGAGCAATAATTCACCTGATGCCTGCAAGGATTCAGATAAAGGGATTGAGAGGAAAAGGTGGGGTTCATTTCTGACTATACTTTAATGAATAACTCATTGTTTTAAAATAATTTGATAAGAATTTAGACTGAGGCCATAAATAACTTTCTTATCTTATTTAAGCACCTGATCACAGATGGTAGATAGTCTGGACAATGACTGATGAATCCTAGTGTTGAAAGAAACACAAGAGGTCTGTATAAATACCTTTTTGGGTGGAAAGAGAGCCTCCTTAGGGCACATAGAAAGGGTAAGGCTCAATTTCTAAGGCTAGTAATCTAGAAAGGGCACAATTTGCACTTCCCCAAGGTGCTATCAATCAGATGATCTCAGATCTGCTGGATTTCTGCATGTTTTTAGCTGCAGGATCTGTTAATGTGTTTATTTGTTATTTTGATGATCCTGCATGTATCTTTGATTTTTACTAGTATTATTTGACTAGAGTGATCATTAGTGGATGTTTATTGATTTTCCATTACCTGCTGATCACGTAGCTTATTTTCAATAATCTTTATGATCACTTCTTGACATGTTTTTTGATCTTTGAAGTTCTTGATCTGTTAATTTTGTGGCAATCCTGAGTGGTTGTTTCTCAAATCAAAATAATTTAAAATTTAATTTATAATAATTTTATTTGAGAATTTACATTTTTAGATCATTTACCATGCATGCTTTATGTTATTAAATATGCATGGTTGATCCTTCTGGATTGTAGCTGTTAATGGCGGTACCAGCCCTCATTTGGTTTTTGATCCTCTCTGATGTGTGGAGCAGTAAGATCTGCTGCATTCAGGAATCTTGGATGCGGGAATTTGAGCTAATGCATGCGCTTTTGGCTGGTTTATGCGTATAGGGAAGGATCAAAGCGCACAGACAGTGTGTAGGGATGCAGGGCTGCGTGTGGGAATTATGACAAAACACTTACATGTTTAACTTGTAAAATATACACAAAAAATCAATTCTGAATGATTTTTAGGTGTGAGAAATAAACGTGAAAACACACATGCAACATTAAAATGGCCAAAAAGTGCCATAACAGTACCATGACTTTTTGATATTTTTATTTAATTATTTGGAAATATGAACTATTGAGAATTCATGGGTGGGGTCATTGGGTGACCCTACCTAATTTTGGGTGGGGAATTCATTTCTGTAACAATATAAGGGTTTCCTACTCCTTCTTTATTTACACTAATATTTTGTTATTTACTGTATTTTTGTCTTCTTTGAAAGGTTTTTCTGTGTAATTAGCAAGCTTACATTGGAGTTTTTTGCAACTGTAACCACAAATTGGTCCCTGTATTCGTCCATGTCATACAAAACTGGTTTTCACCACCTTCTACCTCCAACCTCATTGGAAAAATTTGATTCATCACTCTCATCACTTTATTGCTCTCATCACTTCCTCACTCTCATAAATTCCTAATTCTCATTGCTTTATTCATCTCATTGCTTCATATCTTCATCCCTCTTACTCTTTTCAAATGGCCCCTCAGCAAACCTCCACCCACAAGTCCACCCAAAAATCCAATGCATCAAAGCAAACATCCCCAAGGAACTCTAAAACAAACAATTCTCCTTCATGAGCTTCCAAATGCTCAAGTCAGCTCAAGACAGCTGATCACATCATCCTGGTAAACTGGCTCAAAATTCCCTCCAACTATGATGATTGCTTTGGATCTAACAATGAAACACAAGTAGCCCAACCTCCATCCTCTAAGTTTAATGGTTATCTCCTGATGGCCAATGAACTAAAGAATAGAACAAAAGGTAGGCTGGATATTTCATCCAAACAGATGAGGGATCAGTCCAAGAACTATCAAGCCAATTACAAAAAGGCCCACCCAATTTCAATCTCCACTGGCTTTGGTATCACCAACTCCAATAAAGCCAAGGGAATTAACTCAGTGTTTTATAAGTTGGAATCCATTTGTCCTTTTTATATTCAAATGGATAAAATGCTTGGAAAGAAGGACAAAATTTCCCCTTTTGCTGATTTTGATTCCCAAAAATCCAATTACATTGAAGCTGAGTACTTGGCTGTAGATGCTCAGCCAAGAAAAATTATCCTGATGAAAACTTGGAGTGGCCCCAATCCGATGTGGAGGAGGATATTCCAACACAACCAGCTCCAATCATGTCCAAATTGGCATTTATCAAACCTTCAAATGCTTTCTTGGATTCCTAAATTACTTCTTTTGATGGTTCCCTTCCTGGGGTGGAAGAACAGGAAAAACTGGCTAATGGGGAGGAAGATATTCCAGTATTTCCATTACAATCAACATCTTTTCAATTAAGGAAGCAATTTATGTCCTTTTTGGGTTAATCATGACTGGTTTTTAATTTATAAAAAAAGCCCTCATCATTTCCTGAATGGCCAAACACTCAAATCACTATCAAATAAGAGTGATTATTTTCCCACACAAAACTCCTCTGAAAATAGAAAGCAAAAGGCCTCCAATTCCATTAACATAAACCCCAATAGCCTTCAAAAGGGGAGAAAAACTTCAAATTTTTCTGGCTTTGAAGATATCATGAAAAAGCAAGATTCAAGTAAGTGCATTTATGGAATCTTCTTTCTTTTGAAATGCAGCTTGTTGATATTACCCTACAGAAAACAGTGAAATTACAAATTGAATCAGAAAAAAATGAATTTTAAAAGCAAAGGTGGGATCATCAACTAACTATTGATGGTCAAAAGCAGAAATCTGAAAGTGCGTATTTTCAAAAATAATTGGATTCCAAGTGGATATTGAAAGAGGCTGAGTTGCAGTTTCAAAAAGAGGAAAAAGAGAAGGATCCACAGGAGGATCAACTGGCCATGGAAAAAAAAGATAGGTTATTTGTAGCCATGGCATGTATTGGTAGCAGTAGAAAAGTGGAAAAAATACAGCAGATTACTAGATTTTTTGGCTTGTAAATATATTTACTTGGATAAAAATTTTAAAAATGAAAAAAATATTTTTGATTAAAACAAAATTTGAGACTATTTTTAACCCCACCAATAAACAAATCATTTCCAAATTTATTGATATTTTTTTCCTAGATTATATTTTGCCACTGTTCAAGTCCCTGAAAGTTTTTGGAGTGGTTTTGTTGATTTGTGTAGGAAATCCCATTCTTGTATGAGTGGCAGTGTCTGCTACTTCCAAAGAGATTTCTGAATCTCTCTTTTGAACCCTCTTTTGCTTACAAGCCCTATTCTTTCCACCTATCTATATGTTTTCAAAGAATCTCCTCCCATATATTTCCCTCCCATTCACATACTTTGATTGGGGTGAGGATCTAGAGGGAATTCAATTCATTGTGTAAAATTTTGAGGGTTGTGGGAGAAGAATTGGCAGGCCGGAAAAATGTTTGCCAAAAAGCCCTATTCTTGCAACCTCTCTGTATTTTTTCAAATCATCTCCTCCCATTCACATAATTTGATTAGGGTGAGGATTAAGAAGGGATTCAATTCATTGTGTAACATTTTGAGGGTTGTGGGAGAAGAATTTACAGTCCAGAAAAACAGTGGGTGTAGAAGGAACAAAGGCTCAAAGAGTGTGTTTGATTGCATAGAAAAAAATAGTGAAAATTATTTACAGACAACCTATAATCAAACCCAAATAAAAAAAATGGTAAAAAAAATGAAAAAAACACTGTTCATCTTATAGTCAAGGTTGATAGTTGAACAAAACTGAAAAAAAAAATTATACTGGTTGATGATCCTAACAAGAAACAAAAAAAGGTCAGCCATGCAATGATCATTGTTGAAACATGATGGAATGAAAAAAAATAACCTACCTTTTTTTTATCCTAAAAACAAAAATTAAATCAAAAACCAAAAAAAATGATCATGGGTCACCCATACACAGAAAAATCAAAAGAAACTTGTTGAAATCCAAAGAAGCCCCTAAGGGGAAAAAAACAGTATAATGGAGAGGAGGTAGGAGGTGGTGGTTGAGGAGGAGGAAATTGATTGCAAATAAATCTCTCAATTGAGTGAAAATCAATTGCAAAGTGATCAATTGATTGATTTGAAATCAATCTTTTGCTTGATTGCAAATCAATCAATTTTCAATTGGGAGGGAGGAGGGGGGGCTTACCTGAGGGGCCAGAGAGGGGAGGTGGAGGCAGGTGGGTGAGGGGAGGTTGAGGCTGGTGGGGGAGGGCAGAGGAGGATGGGAGGATGGAGGCTGGTGGGTGAGGGTGGGTGAGAATGAGGGTGGGTGGGTGGGTGGGTGGGTGGGAGGGTGGGATTGGTGTGGTGGAAGTGGATGGTGAGTTGGCGGTGGATGGTGAGTTAGTGAGGTTGGTAAGGTGGAGGTGATGGGTGATTAGGTGAGTTTTGGAAGGCAGTAGTGGTGAGTGGGGTTGTTTGGTGAATGTTTGTGAGGCAATGCAGATGGGATTGAGGTGTGGATGGGTGTTTTTCATGCAATGGATTTTGGAGGGATGATGATTCATAAATGTCATATTTGATTTTTGGAATTGGCCATTTCCATGAAAAAGGCCATTTTGAAATACACAAGTTAGGAGGTATGTGTATTTCAGAAAACCACCATTAAAATGGTGTGTTTGGTCAAAAAAAAAATGGTTGTTTTCTCATGGCAGGTTTGCTAACTTTGATTTTCCCTAATACTGTTTTTTAAAAAGTAAAACTAAAAAGATAAAAAAATTGAAATACACCTATTAGGGCATGTGAAAGTCAACCAAAACTGCCATTTTTTAATGGAAGGGTTTAACCCAAATCTTCCATTTCAAACCCGCCATTAAAAATAAAATAAAAAACCACTTATTTCAGATCAGACAGGTCAAATATAAAATTAAATAAGTGGGGTTTTTCAAGTAAGGTATATAAAGGTACCCAGAGCATCAACCACACCCTGCACCAAACCATCCATCCCTTGAACGTTGATCCAACTCCAACCTTCCATTGAACTCTGACCTCCTCAGAGATCTCATCCTTAATTCCCACTTAAATCCACTTCCAACCTCCTTGGAGATCTAATCATCCTCACTGCTCATCCTTGCTTTCCACTTTCACCCAACTCCAACATCCTTGGACATCTCATCATCCTTTCTTCCCACTATCATCTAACTCCAAAATCCTTGGACATCTCATCCTTGCTTCCCACTTCCATCCAACTCCAACCTCCTTGGACATCTCATCCTTGCTTCACACTTCCATCCAACTCCAAACTACTTGGAAATCTTATCCTTGCTTACCACTTCCATCCAACTCCAACCTCCTTGGACATCTAATCATCCTCACTGCTCATCACACTATTCTCTGAAACCTCACCCTACCAAAATGTCCCCTCAGAAATCCAAAACCAAAAACCACCTACCCAAACAAACATCCCCAATAAATTCAAAAACAAACAATTCTCTTGCCTCAGCTTCCAAATCATCTGGCCAAATCAAGCAAGAAGATAACCTAACCCTGGTAACTGGCTCAAAGTTGTTTCAAACTATGTTTCTTGCTTTGGGTCTGACAAAGAAACAAGATTTTGTCAACCCCCATCTTCAAAGGTAAATGTTTATCTTCTGATGGCCAATGAGCTTAAGAGAAAAACAAAAGGTAGGCTAGAATTGTCTTCAACAAAAATGCAGGAGAAATTTAAGAACTACCAGGCCAAGTAAAAAGAAGCCCACTCAATTTCAATCTCAACTGGGTTTGGCATAACTTATGCCAATAAAGCCTAGGGGATAAACTCTGTGCTTGAGAAATTGGATTTGATATGCCCTTTCTACAACCACATGGATGAAATATTTGGTAAAAAAAGCAAATATCAGCCCCGATTCAGTCCAAAAGCATCCCAAAAACTTTCCTGGATCCAACACTTCCTAGCATTGATGAAAGCAACAATACCACCAACTTGGGAGAAGACTTTCCCATTTCACAATCCAAAAATACCTCACCTCAAGTAAGTATGGTTTTTCTTTTCTTGAATAGAAAATTTTAACTGATTTTGTATTGAAAGCCTCATTCTTTTTTTTTAAAATAATAGAAAGCTTAAGCCAATGGGGCCTCCTGAATTACCTTCCAATATGAGTGTAGACAGGCAGAATCATCAACCTAAACCAAGGGAAAGTGCTTTAAAGACTCCTTTGGGATTTGGTCAAGTTTAGAAAATAGCTTGCTGGCAGTCACTTGAGGGGGAATTTAGTACTAAAACTATTGATAAGATAGAGGAATATAATGGTGATGGAAGAAGGTGATCATGAGGATTATGATGAAAGTATTGATGGATAATGGTGATTGAAGAAGGTGATCATGATTGATTGTGAAGGTAGGTAATGATGATGATGGATGGTGATGGGTGATGGGTGATGATGGATGTTGATGAGTGATGATGATGATGGATGATGGATGATGGTGATGGTGATGGATGATGATGATGATGGATGATGGATGATGATGGATGATGATTATTGATGATGATGATGATGGATGATGGTGATGATGATGGATGATGGTGATGTTGGATGATGATGATGATGGATGATGACAATAATGGATGATGATGATGATGGATGATGATGATGATGGATGGTGATGATGATGGATGGTGATGATGATGGATGGTGATGATGATGGCTGGTGATGGTTGATGATGATGATGGATGTGGTAATGGTTGATATAAGGGTTGTTCATTGTTTATAATAAGGGTTTAATATCCTTTATAAGGGTTTAAAATCTTTTATTAGGGTTTAATAACTTTTATAAGGGTTTAATATTTTATATAAGGGGTTAAAATTTTATATAAGGGGTTAATACACTTTATAAGGGTGGCCACCCCAGGCTGGGTGCCTGGGGGGATTTGGGGGGAATGGCTGGAGAGAGGCCCTCTATTTATAGACATAAGGGGGGTGCCACCTGGTGGCTGACTTGTGTTTGTGGGTTGTTTGTTTTTTTCTGCAGGAAGTGTCATGCATATATTGCTTCTTAACTGCATGCTCCTGCTTGCATATATTGCTGTGTACAGATGAGTTGATTTATTTGGTTCTTTGTGCCATGCCTTGCATATATTAATTCTGTATATTCTGGTGAGGATTTTTGTGTGGTGTATGGGTTTACTTTATGTGGTATGTAATTGAAGTCTTCCAAATTATATCCATATTTACTTCACTGAGCTGTGACACCTGATTGGGCTGTATCTTCTAACCCATGAGAGATAGAGGGGTACTTTGGCTGGGTGAATATAGGTTACTTTTGCTTTAGAATCCATTTGTGAGTTTACTTTTAGGATTAGAACATTCCCTTTACCAGAAAGGTGAGTCTGATGGATATAGGTTAGGTTTTGGTTTACCACATCCCCCTTCAAATGAATTCTGTCCGTAGCATTCCATACCTATAGACATCAGGCTTCTTGACATCTTCTTCTTCTTCTTTCTTCTTGATCCAAAATAAAAAATATTAGTAATAATAAAAAAACTAAATAACCCAGAGGTACAAAGAATCCTAGGTGATCCAGTTGATCCTGTTGATTCTCTTGATGATCTATCTTCAGATATTTCCTTCTTCATTCATTCTTGATTTATCCATGTATCAATTCATAGCATAATTGATACCTTCCATTTTTCTATAATTTTTATTTATAGTTTGGTTCTCCTTAGAAAAAGAAAGGCTCTGCATCCTTCTTCAAACTTCCTTTCCCTTATCAATATCCATCTATGATATGGTACCTCCTGGACAAGAACAAATACCCAAATGAATTTTTTAAACTTGAACTTTCTTCCTAATCTTCATGAATTTTAAACCTTGATTACCTGTTTTCATCTATTCCAACTTGATAGATTCCTTTTCCTTTGTATACCCACTATGAAATCTTCATTCCGAATTTTATGGTTAAAGACAAATAAACCCTTTTCACTTGTTCCCTTGACACATCTTGAAATCTTGAATTGGATCCAATTGGGAGTTAAGCCAATCTTTATGTCTTCAGGTACTTCATTCTTCCTAGTATTTCATGTTTCCTTGGTTTTTAAATGAGATCTTCATTTAATATATATATATTTTTAAAAAAGGGTGATAGGAAATCATGGGTCTTACCAGGACCAAGATGATTTTATTTACCCAGTTTTCTTATTGATATTACTATTATACTTCCACTTCTTTTATCTTAATTGTCTTTGAGTTTAGGCAGTTTCAGGTCTTACCAAGGACCTGGTGCTGATGGTTGAGATTAACATTGAATTCTAAAAATTTTAGGCTCATGTCTTGGAGCATCCTTGATCTGCTCCGTGGGTTGAGGTTCCAATTAGACTTGGTTGAGTCAAAAACAGCTTAAGCTCATGTCTAGGAGCATCCTTTTTGTTTGATAGTTGAAATTTGAAAGCTTGATGCAAAAGTTTAAGCTCTTTTCCAGTATCCTGTTGGTGGTTGATCAATGATATGGGAAATTCTCATGCAACAGTTCAAGATCTTTTTCAGGAGCCTCTGTGATGATTCATTTGGTTTACCAAAAAAAAATTAGAGATGTTAGGTACTAAAGAATATTGGTGCAACAGTTTAAGCTTTTTTTCAGGAGCCTGTTGGTGGTTGAAAGTTGGACAGGCAAAGGTTGGTGCAAAATTTTAAGCTCTTGTTCCGGAGCCAGTTGGTATTTGATAATTGAAACAGAAAATTTTGATGGAACAGTTTAAGCTGTTGCTCAGGAGAATTTGAAACAATTATTGCCTCCCAATTCATACTTAGGTGTTTGTTTTTTGAGTTTAGGGTGCCCCCGCTCAGGGTGAATTAAAAGGGAAAAGAATTTTTGTGGCTATTACAGACCCGCACCAATTGAAGGAAGAGATCAGAGGAATTCTCGGGTGGTGATAGTGGGCAGAGTGGAGGAAAAGAAGCACTAGGTTTAATTTGTTTCATTTGTTTTGTTGAAGTTAACAAGGAAACTAAATGCAATTAGCCTATGAAATCTTTTTTGTCAATCAATCAAAAATGTTGGTATATGCAATTGTTGGGGGGAATAGGAGGAAATAAATTAAGGAGTTGGAGGAGGCCCTTCACTGTTGGTGGCAAAAAATTTCCCAATTCTTGGCTAATTGTTTGTATTGTTGAAAATATTGCTGACCACTTGATCTCATAGGCATAAGTCTACAACCGTTTGACCAATGTTAATTTTATTGCTTGGTTCAGTTGATGCTTTCAGCTTCAGCCATTAATCAATGTAATTAAGACTTTCTTCAAGCCTCCAACATTGGTATTGTCCAGAAAACCCAATTTCCCAAGCAGAAGCTCATTTCTTCCAATTTTAAATTGTCACTTTGCTTGTCTTTTGTCTTCTTTTTGTCTTTTTTCTCCCTTTTACAAATGTTTCTGACACAAGCGACCACAGGCAAGATTCAGGGGAGGTTTAAAGGAATTGGTTGAGGATCTGAAGGCAGTTTCCCACTGTTAGTTGCAACCAATTGCGTGATTGCTACTAAAATCACTCAATCAATCAATATTCAGAGTAGTTTAAATCAATCATTGAGTGTAGGTAAAGATTAAGTACAGGCAGTTGAGGGTTTGGAGAGACCATTAGGCTGCCTTCTTCTCCATTGCGCTCACTTGGAGCAACCGGTGTAAGACTCCAAATGATGCTGGCCGCAGGCTGTTCTGTGGAGGAGAAAGGTGCTTTTTAGGCTGCCCTCCTGAGTGTAACAAAAATATTCAAATTTAACCAAGATCAAGGTCCAGAACCTTGTGAATAAGGAATAAATAGGAAGGGGGTGAGTTTGATATTAATCAGTAGCTTTTAACAACACTATCTGAGGCAAGATGGTGCGGGAAAAGACTTGAACAAAAGAAGTTAAAGTTTCTTCAGATTTCAATAGAACAAGGCAGCTGTAAGTAAAAACACCCACAAGCTAATAATCCTGATTGTCAGCAGAAGGTCAGGAATGATCAACTAAATAGCAACCAACATCAAGGTTCTCAATAAAACTTCCCAACTCTCCCCAATATAGCGCTTGAAGGGTACTGGATAACTGTGGGTGGCTGTACAAAACAGGGCAATTTGTCTTATGAAGCTCCAGAATCAAAGAAATGACAGATTTGAACAAGAATAACCTTACACTTCTCAAGAGACTCAAGAGTAGCGTTTCAAAATTAAAATTGAAAGAAATAAGGAAGGTTTAACACTCCAGGTTTCATGCTTAAAGAAACCTCTCAGTCAAACATGACTGGTTCCAGAAGGACAATCAAAGAATGATCAAGACCAGTATGGTTGGAAAGGAGGATCAAGGAGTTGTATGACAAACTCAAGAATCAAAATGAATGGGTTCTTCTGCAACCAGCAATAATATTGGTTGGTGATTAGGAACAGGGCCACAGAATGGTGGATCAGATTTTTGATTATGGAGGCTCAAGGATCAAGGGGAAATGAAAGATATACCCAGGATAAGGATGATGGATTGATTATGATGGATGGGTGATGATGCATTCACTGGATGAATCCCATGGATGATGATAGATAGATCAATGGATAGATCCCTCCTTCCTGGGGAAAAGGCAGGGGAGATCCACTGCTTTTATGTGAAAGAGACCCTGTAAACTATTTAAAATTGGATGACACAGATGACAGCAGAAAAAATATTTTTTATTTTTATCTTTTTGATCAAGGGATCAGGCAAGTCTGGTCCTCACCAAAAATCTTTCTGCAACTGGGGTGAGAAGATCTCACCCCCATCTTTTGCTTGCATCCGTCCGTGGATGCTTGTGCACAAAAATGACAAAACAGGTTTTTGCTGGTCAACCAACAAGTGACAGCGGACAAAAGCGCGCAAGTACCAAACAAACCACGCCGTTGATTGGCAGAGAGGATGATGATGATGAGAAAAGGATGAGTGGGATGACTGCGCGGAGAATGATGATGAGGGCTGTAACTAGTGATGACTGCACAATGATGAGCTGGGTGGACAACAGAAAACCGCCTAGGATAATGAGAAAGATGATGCGCAAGGGTGATGAATGATTGGTGGATGGTATGGGAAGATGAGCTCTTATTGGAGAGTTCCAGATCTAAGGCGGACACGCAATGAGCAGGTGGACTGGATGGCAGAGCGGAGGGAGTTCTCATGAGGATGGGTGAAAGAAGAAGTCCAACAGCAATGCTGGTTTGGAAATATTTGAAGCGCCAATTGGGGATTCTCTGAGAGGAGTTTGGTGCCAACCAAAAGATGGGAGGGCAAGTTTGAAGAGTCAATATTTTTTTTTTTGATAGACAGATGAAAGAATATATATATATAAATTTCAAATTTTTTCCTCTTCTTATGAGGTGTCCCAAATTTTTCACCACATCTCTCCCCAACTTCCAGACTGTCCCTAGTCTGCATCTCAATTTTGGATGTATTAATAAAAGGAGGAAGGCAAATAAATTGAAACAGAATAATGGTAATTTCTTGATCTTGAGAGAGATTGAATAGTTGAAAATATCTTTCTCCATCCAAAAGAGCCCTAGAAGTGGCATAGATAAAGAAAAGAAGGCATCCCAGGTGCTCACATATGTGGCACAAAGCAGAGTTTTGAAAACAATGGTAGAAGAATGCCCTGGAGGTACATAATTGGGAGGAAGTACTTCTGAGATAAGTGGCCTCCTCAAAAATGAAACTTTTTGACTTGATCAGCAGAGAACCTTCTGGCCAACTGATTACCATCCAGCTCTTCCAAAACATAAGATCCACCTCTGACTTTCCAAATCACCCAATAGGGACCATTCCAGCAATTTGAGAAAAGCTTTCCTCACTGATTCTCCAAGGATTGATTATAAGCTAAAACTAGATGACCAGGATTTAAGGGATCCCTCATTTGATCCAAGTGCTTATCTTCCCAATACTGAATCAATTTTTCTCTTGATTCCATCATTTTATGATACCTCTGTCACAAAAATCTTCAATTTGCTCCAGCTGCTTGGATCAAGCAAATAATAGATCAGTGGTTGAAGACACCTCCTCCCATGAAATACACAAGAATGATCCCATTTCCAGATCCAGAGGAAAAACTACTCTTTGTCCAAATATAATTTCATAAGTTGAGTAGCCAGTGGTCCATTTGGTTGAGATTTGATCAGAGAAGAGGACAAGAGGTAGAAATTTGCAACAATTGTTGCCACTTTCACCAGCCAGTTTAAAAAGTGCAGCCTTCAAAGGAGCATGGCCTTCTTTCACCATACCTTGGCCTTCAGGATAATAAGGAGTAGTGACTCTATGTTTTCCATGAATAGATAGGATCATTTCAAAAAGCTTTCCACCAAAATCAGAGCCACCATCAGTAGATTAAGATCAAGCCAAGCCATAATTCATTGTCCAAGTCTCATAGAGAAAGGCTGCCACTGATTCTGAGCTAAGATTCTTAATAAATTTTGCTTCAACCCATCCAGAAAAATCATCACTAGCCACAATGAAGTACTTAGAACCACCTGCATTGATATGAACCACATCAACAGCAATCCTCCCAAAGACAGTGGACTCCCCAGTGGGATAAAAAATTTCAGCTGGAGGCCTAAGATCACGTTTTTGAAAAAATTCACAACTCTTGCACCATTTAAAAACCAATTTCTTCAGAGATGGCCACCAGAATTGTTTGGATAATCTTTGATAAGTTTTGGTTTCCCCACAATGACCAAGACCCTCATGGAGACTTTCAAGGATAGAATCTTTTTTAGAAGGTATAGTAACAATGAGAGCACAAGTATTTTCTCTTTTTGTAAGCCAAGAGATTTGTACAAAGAAATTAGAAGACTTTCTTTTGATGGATTGGAATTCTTTAGCAGAGAGATCAGGAGGTCTTTGAAAAGTTAAAAGTTACGGCTCTAGTTTAAGCCAGAACCCGTGCTGAAAGCCAGAATAATCTTTAGAGGAGAAGGGGAAGACAGGATGGATTAAAGGTTCTTCTTCATCAAAACCCACTCCCACATTGGATTATTCATCTCCAAGAGGACATCAAGATAAACCATCAGGAATGGTAAAAGATTATCCAGGCCTGTGAAAGATATCAAAAGAAAAAATCTGGATAAAGGCCCCCCAACAAGTCATAGGAGAATTTGGAACACTTAGAGCATTGATCATTTCAATCATGGATCAAGCCTTGACTTTTTTTTGAAATGTTGACCCCAGAGGACAGTTTGGAGCTTTTTCAACATTCAAGCCACGCCACAGAGTTCCAGTTTTGGTTGAGAGTATCTGGATTCTACACCTGAAAACAATGGAGATTCATGGAGAGCAGGACAGTCCCAACCATTTTCATCTTCCTGAGTAAGAACAGCCCCAACAGATTGATAACTAGAATCAACAGCTAGCTTGATCTTGCCAGCCCTAGTTCCATATAAGAACTTTTTCAAAACTATGTCTTTACCAAAAGTCATTTTGAGCAACTGAAATGAATGTTCACAATTTTGTGCCCAAATCCATTCAGCTTCTTTCCAGGTTAGAAAATGCAAAGGAACACAGATTTTGGATAGAGATGGGATAAAGATTTGAACATAGTTCACAAAACCTAGAAAAACTCTAACTTCAGTGGTATTGACTGGGATGGGCCAAGAGATGATCTTGTTGACTTTGGCTGGTGCTATCCTTCTTGAGGGATCTGTTCCACCAGAGTCCTCCATCAAAGTGCCAGATGAGAAATTTAATTTTTCCAGACCAATCTCCACACATTGACAAGAGACCCATTTCTTCATTCCTGCAGCAACAGATGGAGAAATCAACAGCAGTTCAGCCACAGATAGATCAGGAATTTTGAGATCAGAAATTTTCTTTAATACCCCTTCCACAGCATTGGGGTGATCCTTTGAGATTCCCCTCTCAAAACAAACTTTGGGCTGGGTGGAGGGAAAAAGTTCAGTTGAAGCAGGAACTAAGATGGGATCAAAAGGTTGAGGAGATTCAAAAGATGAAGGAGTAGGATAAGAGCTGTCTTGAAAACTTTCCATGAGAAGTTCCTTTTCCACCTCCATGTCTTCTACATCATAGGAAGGAGGCTCAGGTGAGGATTGAGTCTTAGCTGGTTTTTTTGAAGAATTGAGGATGGCAAGGAAGAAGCCTTATGAGGTTTGGTTTCCTCATTTTGTTTCCTAGCTGGATCAGATTGATAATCTCCAACAATAATGGAGCAGGAGATGGCTGGAGGATACAAAGGTTGAAGGGTACCACAAGAAGATTGGAAATCAAAAGAAGCCAAGGATGCCTTCATTGGAGGTGGGGGCTGGTAAGAGGCCACCAAATGAAGAATAGGGCAAGAAGAATTGAAAGGGATCAGGGCACCAACAGGAAGAAAGAAATTATTTCCCTTCTGTTCCACCAACTTTTCCTCTTTAACCTTCTGGAGCTCAGAGAATCAACCAGTTTCATGGCCTTCCCTATGACAGTAGTAGCAGACCAGAGTGGATTTAGGAACAGATTTAGAATGTCTGGGAGTAGCAAGAGAGGAAATGTTTTGATATAGCTTATTCTCAAAAGCTTGAAGTAGTTTTGTGATCTATTCCATAGTTGGATTTTCCCTGTTGGACTTAGGATTTGGTTTAGGCCTGCAATCTTCATCCATATTAATCATGATTGTGTTTGATTCTCAGAAAGAAGGAGCATGGACTGGTTCAGTGGTTCTAGGTTTTTCAAAAGTTAAAGCAGTTTGAACTTTCATGACTTTATCCACAGCACTCCTAAGAATAAGGAAAACAGGGAGCTTGAATTGGTTATCCCTGGTGGTGATAATTGATCCAGACTCAACTAATTCATCCCTAATCCTCTCCTGCACTCCTGGAAAAAAAGATGGAAAAAATGAACTCAAATTTTTTCCACTGTATCAATTTGATTATTTTGGATAAGATAAGATTGGACTGGGTCCCATGAATTCCTAAAAGACTGATAATCAGAGGCTGAAGAGACAACAACATTTGAGATCCACTGTGAGAAAAGATCATACAAGTCCTGCAAAGTAAACCAAGCTACATCTATTTTTCCCCAATATGCCAACATTGCTTCCCTTAGAAGCATCCAGTCATGAGATTCCAATCCATCAAAAAATTTGATCACTTCCATGACTTAATCATAGGAGATAATAAATTTTAACTGGTAGGCCATATGATATTCACTTGCCCCATCCATTTCAGCATGTTAAAATATGGATGCACTCAGGTATGTGCATATTAGTGTGTAATCAAAATGGGATGCACAAATGGGCCTCCACGGCCTATTGGACATCACGTGGTCCACATGGGCCTAAGTGGATTTTATTGGTTTTGGGCATTTGTGCACCAAAACACGTTTTCTAGGTCTATTGGGACACGGGTCTTAACGGGCCCGCCAGGGTGGTTGGGCCACCTTAGCCAGACGGAATTATCTGGGCATAAATGGGCCCAAGCTTTCTTTTGGACATACTTGGCCAGAAGGGCTGGCCCGCCAAAGTATGTATTTTGTGGTGTTTGGGCCTTGGCGGCCCATTGGGGCCGCCGCCTGTGTTGCGGCCCGCTTGGGGCCGCTTGTTTCTCTCTTGGGCCCATTGTGGGGCCCAAAGGCCCGCGCAGGGCTGTTGTATGGGGCAGAGGACTCTGTTTGGAGTCCTCCCACCCGCTGTGTGCAGGGCCGCAGCCCTGGTCACGCCACCCAGCTGGTTGCGGCCACGGTGGCTGGCGGCCCCTGCCTCCCTCCCTCCCCTTGCATGGTTGTGATGGGGAGGGAGGATGGCTGGTCCTCCCCCTCATTGAGGACCAGAATGAGGTTGGTTGCATGTGGCGACCAACCAGGGTGGGGGGGAATTCATCACCCTCCCACCTGTTGGTGGTGGAGGTGACAATGCGGTGGGGGGGGACCTGATCACCCTCCCACCAAGCAAAGCGGGGCGCTCTCCCCCCCCCCCCCCATTACCAAGGGGGAGGCACCAAGGGCTGAGGGGACTCCCCCTCCAGCCCATTCTTTTTGACGTATTGCCTGGGGCAAATCGTGTCACAGGCAATCAGCAGGGGATCTGATCACCCCTGCTGGTCACCTAGGTAGGAAAGAGGGGGGGAGGCGGCATGCCTGGTGGGTACATCCCCCCATGTGAGTTTGAGACCGGACACAGGTGAGTCCTGGGTCCCAGCTGGCCCATATGAGGGGTCAGGGGCTGGTTGTATGAGGTAACCAGCCGGTAAGTATGGTCAGAGGGGTAACAGGGCTGGTTTTAAGAGACAACCAGCCAGGGTATGAACAGCAACAAGGGCTGGTTCAGCCCAGTAAGGGTGGAAACACCGATTTCAACCGGTACAGACTGGTCATAAGGGTTCAGGGACTAATTCCAAGTGGGCTGGGTAAGCCCAAACCAATTAGCAAGGCTTGTAGAGCCTGTAGAGCCCATTTGGGGCGGAATTTTTTCCTTTTTCTTGTCATTAGATGAGCTCCACATGAGCACCATCTTTTGTATTTAAGGAGCTCTTCTCCCTGATGTTTTCCATCCATTCTTTTACCAATTCATTCACATTCACAAGTGTGCCATTGCCTCTGCCTCATTTAAGGATTGATCATAAGACATTATTGTCTCAGCATTTCTTTTGTTTTAAGTACTGCTCTTTGAATAAGCTTGCGGGCCAATAATTGTCACACAGCAGCCATTTTGTAAGAGTACAAGAACTGTTCCACATTGACCCCGTCAAACCCTAAAATCTTGTTTGGAGGTTTGATCTTAACCATCTTAGGTCAAAAAGAGGTGGTGGGAGTACCAGTAGATGCCATTTCAAATACTAGAATTTCCTAGAGGATCCAAAGAGCAGAATTCCCAGTGGCTCACAAGTGTGGCAAGTGTAGGGTTTCAAAACAAAAATGAAAAGAATCTGGCCCAGATGATGCGCAATTGGGAGGACTTACTTCTGAAATAAGTTTCCTCCACGGATCAGATCTAAGAACAGAAAAAAAACAGAAAAGAAAAAAAATGGATTTTGAAGTTGATTCAAAAAGTTTTGGAACTGTAAATCCCAAGTTTGCTAGTTTGATCCCGGCCTGGGGGAACAAATTTAAGACGCCAAACGGTGCTGGCCACATGCAGTTCTGTGGAGGGGAAAGGTGCTTTTTAGGCTGCCCTCCTGAGTGTTACAAAAATATTTAAATGTAACCAAGATCAAGGTCCAGAACCTTGTGAATAAGGAATCAATAGGAAGAGGATGATTTTGATATTAATTGGTATCTTTAAACAACACTATCTGAGGCAGAATGGTGCGGGAAAAGACTTGAACAAAAGAAGTTAAATTTTGTTCAGATTTCAATAGAACAAGGCAGATCTAAGTAAAAATTCTCAGAAGATAATAACTCTGATTGTCAGAAAAAGATTAGGAAAGATCCAATAAATCCCAACCAAACTCCAGGTTCTCAATAAACCTGCCCAAATCTCCCCAATCTAGCGCTTGAAGGGTACTGGATAACTATGGGTGGCTGTAAAAAACAGGGAAATTTGTCTTATGAAGCTCCAGAATAAAAGAAATGACATATTTGAACAAGAATAACCTGAGAATTCTCAAGGGACTCAAGATTAGCATTGCAAAATTCAAATTCAAAGAAATAAGGAATGTTTAGCACTCCAGGTTTCACGCTTAAAGAAATCTCTCAGTCAAATGTGACTGGTTTCAGGAGGAAAATTAAAGAATGATCAAGACCAGTATGGTTGGAAAAGAGGATCAAGCAGTGGTATAAAACACTCAAGAATCCAAATGAATTGGTTCTTCTTCAACCAGCAAGGCTATTGGTTGGTGATAAGGAACAGGTCCACAGAAGGGTGGATCAGATTTTTGATTATGGAGGCTCAAGGATCAAGGGGCAATCAAAGATATACCTAGGATAAGGATGATGGATTGATTATGATGGATGGGTGATGATGCATTCACTGGATGAATCCCATGGATGATGATAGATAGATCAATGGATAGATTCCTACTTCCTAGGGAAAATGCAGGGGAGAGCCCCTCCTTTTATGGGCAAGAGACCCTGTAGACTATTTACAATTGGATGACACAGATGACAGTGGAAAATATATATATATATATATTTAATGAAGGATCAGGGAAGTCCGGTCCTCCCTGAAAATCTTTCTGCAACTTGGGTGAGAAGATCTCCACCCAATCCATTGCTTGTGTCTGTTCTTGGACGCTTTCCCGGCACAAAAAAAAACAGTTTGTTGCTGGTCAACCAACAAGCAACAGCAGACAACTGCGTGCAAGGACCAAAGAAAAGGCGCGGTCAACCAGCAGAGAGGATGAGCGGGATGACCACGCAGACAATGATGATGAGGGAGGTAACTAGTGATGACCGCGCAATGATGAGCTGCATGGAAAACAGCAAACCACGCGGGATAATGAGGAAGATGATGCGCAAGGTTGATGAATGATTGGTGGATGGTATGTGAAGATGAGCTCTTATTGGAGAGTTCCAGATACAAGGCAGAAACGCAATGAGTGGGTGGACTGGATGGCAGAGGGGAGGGAGTGCTCACAACAACAGGTGATGGAAGAATTCCAACAGCAATGCTGGTTTTGAAAGATTGGGGGAGAAAATTGGAGATGCTTGGAGGGGATTTTGGTGCCAACCAACAGATGGGAGGGCAAGCTTGAAGGGTCAACAATTTTTTTTTTTTTGATGGAAAGATGAAAGAATATATATAAAAAATTTAAAATTTTTCCCTTTTTTTATGAGGTGTCCCAAATTGGTCACCACAATGGTTGCCAAAAAAATTCAAAAATAGATAGAATTCTGGCCTTCCAGCGGTCAATTCATCACAGCTGTTCTCTTCAAGCACCACCAAGTCAACCGTAAATCACAAATGGACAGGGGATGAAATTTTTGATGATAAAAGGTATTTGACCTCTGTTTGCAAACAATAAGTCTCCAGATTGGTCCAGGTATTTTATCAATACAATTGTGATTGACCTGCTTTTTTTTAACTATCTCAATATTATTATTATTATTATTATTATTTTTATTTATTTTGCATTGCTGTTTTTCATTTTCTGTTTGTCGTTTTGCAATAATTTTTTATGTAATTTTAAGAAGAGTGGACTTGTTCTTGAATTCCAATTGGATTTTGGAATTAAGCAGAGAAGAGATCTTCCAGCATTGTTGCTTGAAATCATTTGCGCAAACAAGTGGGAAAGGATGATGGTTGGAGGCTTGATTTGTAGGGGAGGGTTGATTGGGGTCTTTCTGGATATTGGTTGGGGTGATTGGGTGATGGAGACCATGGTTTTCCTGTTATTGTTTATGATAAGGGTTTAATATCCTTTACAAGGGTTCAACATCTTTTATTGGGGTTTAATGCCTTTTATAAGTGTTTAATATTTAATATAAGGGGTTAATATACTTTATCAGGGTGGCTACCCCAGGCTGGGTGCCTGGGGTGATGTGGGGGGAATGGCCCAAGAGAGGCCCTCTATTTATAGATATCAGGGGGGTGAGGGTGCAACCTGGTGGCTGAATTGTGGTCTTAAGTTGTTTGTCTGGTTCTGCAGGCAGTCCCCTTTATATATTTCTTCTGTACTCCATGTGCCTGCTTGCATATATTGCTGCATACAGAGGAGGTAATTTGTTTGGCTCTTCATGCAGTGAATTGCATATATTAATTCTGTATACAATGGTGAGGAGTTTGAGTGGTTCATGGGTTTAATTTATGTGGTATGTACTTGAAGTCTTCCAGAGTATATCCATATTTTTTCACTGAGCTGTGGCACGTGATTGGGCTTTATCTTTCAACCCATGAGAGATAGAGGGGTACTTTGGCTGGGTGAATATAGGTTATTTTTGGTTTAGAATCCATTTTTGAGGTTATTTTAAGAATCAGAGCAGTTATTCTACCAGAAAAGTGAGTCTCATGGTTATAGGCTAGGTTCAAAAGGAAAAAGATGGTTCTCAATCAGAGAAAAAGGACAGGTTTTCATTTTCAATTGCCTGTGTAATTAGTGGTAAACCAATGGCATAGATTGAAAAGATTTCTCAGTTTTTTGGCTTGTAAATATTTTTTTAATATACTGCTATGCATTCACAAACCAATCTAAATTAAAATATTTGATTTCTGCATTTTTTATCTGTTCTTTTTATCTACCAATGTTTGAGAATGTTCAAGTTTCATAAAGATATTTCTGGACTGCTAGTACCATTTTTTTTGGATATTTTAAAAGGGAAGCCTATTTTTGTATAATTCATGGATGGTGATAGTCCTCTACAAGTTTGATGGGTAAAATGTTTGGATTTGAAAACAGCTCATTTAACCCCTGAAAATTTAGCAAAATTAAGATATACCTGATAATCCCTAAATTCACCCTGCCCTCCAATCATATCAAAATAATAATCAGTCAAAATATCAGTGTAACTTTCATTGTCTATACTCTTGGTATTGAAGATGGGAATCCATCCTACCAAAGTCCAGGAATTAGCATCAGAATCTTGATGGGGGAGGTTTCAAAAATCATAAAGGGTAAATTTTAAGAAGGAAAAAAAAATCAGAACTCCTGTATTCTTCATCATACTCCATATCTTTCATGGGAAGAATTTTTATTCATGATTAGTTCCCTCTGAAACTCCTCAAAAATTTCTGGAGAAAATTCTCTGAGTTTTTTTGAAAGCCACTCTCCAGCCACAATGATTTAATCTTTTTCTGCTTGAGGCTGGAATACAATTCTTTTCATAGATTTGAATAGTTTTGTGGCTGAACCTTATTTTCCAAAAGCTCCTTGGTTGATTGATTTTCTCCATCCATCAGCCCAAATCACTCCATAAACTAGAGCCTTGTTTGTTTTCACAGGTTGAAGGTGTGTAGTGCGGTGTAGTAGATGGCAAGAAAACCTTTCCCATACAAGTTTATCCTCAGAAGAAATTTTAGTGAAAGGAAACCACTCAGCAAGATAGAAAGCATGTTTTTTGATTGGGTGAATGATTGCACATCCCATGTTGAACTTGGTGTACAACTTGAACGTACATTCAGTGATGTAAATCTCCGTTGGGTTTGGATCAACTTTCCTACTTGCTGTGATGCGGAAAAACTTGATGGATTGATTACTGCTTTGCCCCAGAACATTCAAATGCCTCCTCTTCTTCATTTTCCTCTTTAACTTCTTTTCCTTCTGCTTACACCAATAGTAATTGATTCCAAAATGAGCCCCCCCCAAAAAAATACATAAATAACGCATAAATAAGGCAGGGTGTAAAATCCAAGGATTGGACTGAATCACCCCCCCAATGGCTGTGATCCTAATTTTATCATCAAGTCAAAAGACACCATAAGGAAGAGGAAGAAGGTGGTACGTCCAAGGAAGAAATGAGGTTAATGCCACTCACCATTTTTTGGTTCCAGGCTTCACCACATCACTAATATGGCTTGGGGAGGATGGCGGCAATGATAGTTGTGAGGATGGTGGTGGTGGGAATGAGGAGGATGGAGAAATTGCTTTTTCTGAGTAAAAAGGGGCGGGAAGTTCATTGTTCATGCCTGTTGTTGGTCAGGTGTGCTTTGTTGAGGATGGGGGGGACTGGGTTTCTCAGGCAAGGAGGGTGGGGCAGTTGATTGGTTGTTTAAAGGGGGGAGGGGGGAGGCAGTAAATTGTTTGGTCAAAGGGGGGGCAGCCAGTTGGTTTGAGAGTTGGTTGGCAATGGGGGCTGGCCAGTTTGTTTGAAATTGGGGGTTTCTGGCAAGTCAGTTGGCAATGGGGGCTGGCTAATTGGTTGGTTGGCAAGGAGGGGGGGGGCCGGTTGGTTGGAAATGGGGGGTGGCTTGCAAGTTGGTTGGAAATGGGGGTGGGCAAATTGGTTGGCGGTGGCTGGCCGGTTGTTTGGAAAAGGGGGGGAGCTGGCCAGTGGATTGGTCAAAGGGGGGGGCGGTTGATTGGCCAGCAAAGAGGGGGGGGCTGTTGTCAAGGTTGGGGGGGGCGGTGTGGTAGTCCAAACCTGTCCTATAGCCATAAGACTCACTTTTCTAGTGTAAAAAAAGCTCAAACCATCAAGATAACCTCAGAAATGGATTCTACATCACAAATAACCCATAGTAACTCAGTCAAAGTACCCCTCTATCTCTCATGGATTAGAAGATACAGCCCAAGAAACCTTCAACTGTGGCAAACTCATACCCAACCAGGTTTCACATCTCTGTGGAAGAAATAAGGCATACCTAGTAAACCCTCAAGTACATACCAGTGGCAGCTTATCCTCAAGACCAGGACCACACAAAAACCAGTCCAGATAAGAATACAGCAATACAGATCCAGGAGGCAGTGCAATCAGTCAGATCCAGTCACCTCATCAAATACAGAAATACAGATTCAGGAGGCAGTGCAACCAGTCCAGATCCTATTACATCATAACCATACAGCAATACAGATCCAGGAGGCAGTGCAACCAGTCCAGATCCTATTACATCATAACCATACAGCAATACAGATCCAGGAGGCAGTGCAACCAGTCTAGATCCAGTCACCTCATCACCATACAGCAATACAGATCCAGGAGGCAGTGCAAGCAGACCAGATTGAGTCACCCCATCAGCAAATACACAAACCAGAGGCTGTGCAGAGGTATACAGGAGCACTATATGCAAGAGGCTATGCAAGAATACATACAGGAGGCTGTGCAGAGGCATACAGGAACAATATATGCAGGAGGAGGCCAAACCAGTCTCAACCAAAACCAAAAAAACATGCAAGAATACATACAAGAGGCTGTGCAGGAGCAGATACAAGACCAATAAATACAGGAGGCTGTGCAGGAGCAGATACAAGACTAATAAATACAGGAGGCTGTGCAGAAGCAAATACAAGAGCAATAAATACAGGAGGCTGGGCAGCAGTGTACAAGAGCAATATATGCAGGAGGAAGTGGGAACAGACTTAAGAAGAACCAAACAAGCCACCAGTATTGCACAGCAATACATGTAGGTAGAATCAAGTAGCACTGAACAAACTACAAGTACAGCACAGCAATACATCTTATCAGTACTACACAGCAATTTATGCAAGGCTGTGCATGCAGGAGACCCCTGTATAAGTTTTTCCAACCAGCAGAAATGCCTCATGTATCTGTACAACATTTTTCCAACCATCAGAAATGCCTCATGTAACTGTATCTCACTGCTCCTCACCAGAACAGGGAGGTCCCTCAGGGGAAGCCTTGAGCAACCCCTGAGGTAGGATTTGTCTATTTAAGGAGGGCCTCTCTGCCCTATCCAAGTTGTATCAGCATGCCATCTGGCCTAGTTATCACCCATCCCCTACTCACCCCATCAACCCATCCATCTGTGGTACCTACCCAGATAAAATATTAGTAGTGAATCAGTTATAAAAGGAAACAAGAAATCAGAAACCAAGTTATTACCCATCTTTAGCCAATTAAACCACCCAATAGGTGTTTGAATAAGGGTTCTTCTGTGACCTAGATATTCAGCAACATATTAAAGAAACCCCACCCATTAGTTAATAAATAACCCTTAAAAATAAAGAGAGCACAACAAAAAGAAACTACCAACCTTTCCTCTGCCCAGCCCCCCTGTGGGTAAACCCATCCTTGGGTCCTCTCCTGAACCATCCCTTTGATAAACCCTTGAACCCTTAAATATTGGGATACTGGTTAAGATCATATATATCTGATCAATAATTAACCAATAATCCAATACATCTGGTCTATTATTCAACAAATCCTACCAATACCACAGTTAAAAACTAATCTAGGTCTGATCTGAGACCTATATTAAGTCTCAAAGAAACCAGCCATTAATTTAAATAAATTATTGTGCAGACTTACTATAGTACTGGAAGGGCAGGCAATTCAAAACCACTCTTAGTATATACTAATACTCCAAAGGAGTAGGATTAATACTAAATTCCCCTTCAAGGACTGCCAGCAAGCTATTTGGTACTTTTATTTATATAATCCCACAGGAGTCTCTACAGTGGTCAATTGGCCAAGGATGGGGGATGTGTTTAGGGGGGGAGGAAGCAAGGGAAGTAAGCACAAGTGCAACAAGGGGGGGGTGGATTGAGAGGGAGGGGGGAGGGCATACCTGGGTGGTCTGGAAACATAGATGTGAGATGAAAGGGGGGGTTTTAGCAAGGAAATCAAACAGGTAGTTGAGATAATGAGACTGACATGGAGATGGTGATGGTGATCATGGGTTGATGGGTGTGGTGAGGTTGGTTTTGGAGGGGAGGGGAGTGGTGAGTGGTTGAGTCCAATGAGTGGGAGAGGAGGAGGAGGGTGAGTGGTAGAGTCCAACAACTGGGAGAGGAGGAGGAGGAGCATGATGGAGGGGGTGACTAGGGTCCACTTGTGGGTGACTGAAAAGATCAATTTAGTCAGTGTGGGATGAAAAAAAGAAAAAAAATAAATACTTGTGTTTTTGCCTCTTTACCAAGTTTGAAATCAGACCATCATGATTCAAACTGAGCAAGTTTGATAGGTATAATTTTCTCTCTCATGGCAAAAGAGGATTAATGAGATAAAACTAGAATGATTTGAGGAGGATCAGGAACATCATCTTCAAATATTTAATCCCATTCATATTTGATTTTGGCCAATAAGTTATGGAGAATAATGCAGCATAAATTCCAGTTGATGAGTACCTTCATGTCCTTGGAATTTTTGGAGCTGGCTTCACATTTATCTTAAGCTGGCCCATCTTCCTTTCAGGACTCCCATGTCATGCTCAATAAAAACTTGGGATTGGAAAAGATGATAGTTAAAATCAGCTTAGGCTTGATCATTGGATGAAACATTGTGGTATGCTGTAACCACATATTTCACACTGTCATAAGAAGATTCAGCCAGAAGGTATTGGTATTCTTCAAAGTATCTCTGAGGTTGCTGAGAAATCTGAATTTGGATGAAGACATAAGAATCATGAAAAGAACCTGGCATTCCAGCATGGAGGGCAATGAAATTTTTTTTGTTGTTTCAAAAAATTCAAACAGCAAAGGATTATCTATATGAACAAAGGAAGCATGGTTGGTCAGTTTTGGATAGTAAACATTTGCTATTAAGAGATTGGATTGAATTTTCTTCCAATAAAAGGAGTGGTTTGCATCAAGCTTGGGTTTTTGACTCAAAGGAATGGTTTTTCCATCAGAAAATCCAATACAAACTTGAAAACATTCAGTCCCCATGACCTGTGGGATCTCAATGTGCTCTTCCTTTTTTTTTCCAGCATAGAAGTGAGCAATAAAATTCTAGGACAGAAGTGAGAATATTTTGGGTGTACAATTTGACTGTTCCATATCCAATAGAGAAAATATTTTCCAATTGATGAACAGCAGAAAAATTAACATTGGATCCAAACCAAAAAAGACCAACAGCAAGTTGGATAGCAGGATTGCATTGGGGATTCCAAGATTCTTTCTGGAAGACAGGATGGTTCCCAATCATCTGCAAGATTTTCTTGAATGATGTTAAAGAATTTTGAAATATTTGATGGAAGCTTAAGTCAGGGAGGAGATGGAGCTTCCCTCTTTCATACATAGGATGATGAAATTGATGTTTTTGGGGGATTAAGTAGCAGTTTTCCAATAGAGAATTCAAGGATAACCAGTTGGATTCAAGGTCACAGTTGAAATTGGAGTCAAATATTAGAAGAATTTCAGTCAGCTTTATTACATTTTTGACTAGCTTCCTGTAGGTCAGTTTTGACATTCTGAGAAGTGAAGAGTTTGTGGAGGGTGTTTTTTTTTGATTTGAAGTGATGAGGAGGTTTATGGGGTGCCAATATAAGTTTTTGGTTTTGATATGGATGATGTGGAGGTGTGGATGGGTTTTTTGCATGTTTATGGATGGTGGATAGATGATTATGCATAAATGGTGAATTTGATGTTTTAAATCTTCCATTTCCATGAAATCTGCCATTTTAAAATACACCAGTTAAGTGGTAATTATATTTCAGAAACCCACCATTAAAAATGGCAGATTTTGTCAAAAAAATGGCAGTTTTCTAATGGTGAATTTGCTAACTTTGATACGCCCTATTCAATAGTATGAAATTAAACATCCTCAAATTTTTACAATAAAAGATTATTCAAACTCAATATTAATAAAGAAAAGATCAAAAATTCATTCCTTTGAATAAAATGGAATATTTCTCATGAAATTTGAATTAGTTTGCAAAAGAGTTTGAAATTTTCATTCAAAGATGCTTCATATACCTTCCTTTAGAGAGTGGTTCAAATATTTGGATAAATTACATCAACTAATTTTGAATTAGGAGAAAAATGAGAAACATTGATTTCCCTTCATTCAAATAAAATAAATTCTTACATTTCTTTAATTATTTTTTAGCTAGATGAAGTTTCTCTTTTAATTTTAAATTATATTTCAATTCCTCTGATTAAACATTTTCCTGTGGAAGTTTTTTATGTTTGGTCAGGAATAATAATTTTTATTCAAAGGAATATTGTTTTGCTCATATCATTCTTATTTTTTTACTCAATGAATTTTTTGTTGAAATATTTCAAAATATTTTGATTCAATTCATAATAAATGTAGATTTGGATTTTTTTATTTATTTTTATTTTTGGTATAAGTTATTCAAATCACACTTGAAATGTCCATCCTCATTCAAATAAATCAATTTTTATATTTGGTGTTTTTATTGTTTTGGTGTTTTATTTTCAGACTGGATGAAGCTTTTTTTGAAAAATTTCAAGGTACTTTAATTCTTCTTATGACAAATATATATTTAGTATTTCTCAATTTTTTTTGATGTTTGGTACAAAGGTATTTATGTTCCATCAGATATCTTGAATTTTCTTAAAAGAAATCTGTTTTTGAATTTGTTTTATAATTATTTTGGTACTTGATGCTATTTTTGTTGAAATATCGCACAAAAATTTTTTTTGCTTGAATAAATACTTATATTTGGCATTTCCCTATTTTTTCTATGTTTTTTACAAAGGCATATTTATTCCACCAGAAATATTCCATTTTGTGTAAATAAATGAATTTGTATCATTTTCTTAAACCAGATGAAGTCTTTTTTTCAAATCCAGGGCCATATTTTAATTTCTTTCAAACATTTGATATCTATTAGGATTTTAAATATTAAATTAGATCAATAGGTGTCTATCATTGAATTCTCCAAAGAAATTCTACCCAATAAAGACCTAAGAGGGGGTCTGGGGGCCTTATTTTAGGCCCCAGGTCCTCAATCAATGTTCAAGTATCTTGGGGGCTAAAAATTCCTAAAAAGGAATTTTCTGTTACCCCAGGCTCTTCTTCAAACCTTTGAAATTTATAAAAAATCTTGGTTGTCTAAATGTACACCTTTTTTGTATTCCAAGAACTTTTCAATGTTTGAAGACCTTCCTGGGGTGGGAAAACATGCCAAAAGGTGTGAATTTAGTAAAAACCAATTACTATCATCAAAGATTTCTTTAAAGAAAATGTGAATTTCAGAAAATGAAATCTTAAAATAAAACATTTTTTCAAAGGAAAGCATGGATTTAGTAATTTTGAAGGTGTGAATTCAGCCTAGGCAAATAAATTGGGTTGGCCATAAAAACTGATGAATTGGTATGCTTTAAAAAAATTTTTTTGTGTTTTGAGGGGAAAAAGAAGTTCCAATTTCAATTAAATTTCCAATCTGATTTTTATTTAAGTCTCAACCTGGAAAATTCATTGATATTCCCATCAAGGGGGCTATAACTTCCAAGTAAGTTTCTTCTAAAAAAATATTTTTTAATGGCTCACATAAGACTTTGAAACTTGATTATGCTTTTGCTAATCATCACTGGACAATAAATGATTGTATTAAGGTCTTCTGGACAGATGAATCCTCATTTGAAGTTGGTGGGAAAAACTATCAATTTGTTTTAAATACCCCATGAGAAGCTTACTCAACCTTCATTTGCACCACATGCAAGAGTTATCAAAAAATAAAAATGATGCGGGGTTTCTTTCATGGTTTGAAGAAACTCTCAAATTTTTTTCATGCCTCCAAAAATAAGTTTTTAAAAGGATTTTATTGCAAGCATTTATGCTGACACTTTAAGGCTGTGGCTTTCAGTAATTAACCATAAATATTTAATCCCAATGGAAGCTGGTGCTTCAGTTCACAAGTCCAAAATTTTCAAAAGTGACAAGGTGAGAAAAGCCTTGTAAAAATGGTACTTCAAGCTAAAATTTCACACCTCAAAAACACTGAGAATTCTTGCCATACCCTGAAGATTGACATAGGGGTGCTTTCATGTTTTATAGAAACTCTCCAATTTTTTTCATGCCTCCAGAAAGAAGTTTTTAAAACTATTTGATTGTAATAATTTGTGATGAACTCAAAGGCCATTGATGTCAATAATTAACCGGCAAAATTGAATCTCAATGGAAGCTGGCTCTTAAGTTCATCATCCCAAAAATTTTGAATATTGGCCAGGTGAGAAAGGCCTCAAAAAAGTGGTATTTCAAGCTCAATTTCCAAACCTCAAACACAACAAGAATTTTTTCCATACCCTGAAGATTGATTGATAGACAGGAGTTATACCAACCAAAAAAACTGGATGAGATGGGGAAGGACCTCAAGGGGACCTGGAATGATTCTCCAAATCACCAACTCATCCATCTGATCAAAATAATGCCTCAACAAATACAGGAAGTTCTTGAAATCTGGTGGTGCTTTCACTCAATGGTAGGACTGTCTTTACTTTTTTTAAAAAAAAAAGTTCCTCTCCGTTTATATCCCCTATCAATATTTAAAAAGTATCAAAAAAAATTATGATTGTTCAATTTTTTTTATATTATTATTGATCTAAAAAATAAAAAAGTTGATCCAATTTTAATGATAATTATTTGGAAATGTTAAATTTGCAACCCTACACAACCCGTTCACAACTCAAAAAGGGTTGCATTGCATGGTTTGCAACCCATCTGGGTTGTGAATGGCTTTTTGCAACCCATCTGAGGCATGAATGGCTGTTCAAAACCCAGATGGTTTGCAAACCACACCACACAACCCATTTTGGGTTGTGAATGGGTCATGTAGGGTTGAAAGTTTTTATTTTTATTTTTATTTATTTACATTTTAAATATATTTTAAGTATTTATTTTTTTCGTCTATCTATCTATCTATTTATTAATTAATTAATTAATTAGTTAATTTATTTATTAATCCTTTTGTTAATTTAATTAATCATTTATTTATCTATTTTTTTAATTTTGTTCACCACTCATATAGGCTGTGAACCTCTATTCAAGACTCATATGGTTTTTGAACGGCTTTTCATGCCTGTTTGCAACCCCTGGGTTGCAAATTTAAAATTGTCCATAATTATTAGGGCATTATTCTTTTCACACCCCCAATACTTATTTTTGTGCAGATTTTAAGTTACCACAATGTCCCCCATCTGCACGGTTTTCCTTAAATTTTATACAGTATGTCAAAGTTGCAAAAAACAAATACCCAATAGAGAGGGATCTAAAAATTCTCTACAAAATTTTGAGAGTTTCTGTTAAATTTAAAGGCCTGAAAAATTACAACAATCAAGAAGCAGAAAAAAACCATCACATCTCAAATAAATTCACATTTTTTAATAATTCTTTTCTGATTGATTTGGCAAATCTGAAGATGCAGAAATATTTGAAATACAAGAGGCAATTCAAACATTCTTTTTTTATTTTTTAGTAATTCATTTTCCTGCAAGAAAATGGCATTAATATAAAAAAAGAAAATTCTTTTCAACTTTTTTCTTTCCTTATCTTTCCAAAGCATTTTCCAAATTTTAAGCTTGCATTCTTTTAGTGGTCAATGAAAGGGGCACAATTCAATCATTTGAAGATTATTTGTAGTTTTTTTCCCAAAAAATTCCTAATTAAAAACACAAAAGTGGCATTTTTTTCTTGAAATCATTGATTTTATAATCAATAGAAAAATAAATTATGCAAAATTCAGCAAAAAAATAATAATTCACTCAATATTGATTTGTACTACTTTCTTTCTTATATGTGCAATTAAACAAAATCTTTCAACCAAGTTTCAATTTATCATGAATCAAATAATCCCATTTTTGTGATTTCTTGCTAGCAAAAGCCTTCCAAAGGGGATCTAATTGGGGAGCTTGCCAAAGTTTAGAATTATAGTGGAAAAAAATATGTGCTTAAAATCTTCCAAAATAATCAAACATATGGGAGTTGTTTGAAAAGTGGAAGTAGGGGAATTGAGGGGGAAATAAGTTGATGGCATCAACTTAGATAAAAGTAACACTGGCCTTTTGTATTGATCTGCCAGCAGGAAACCATGGCAAGGGAATTCCATACAGTAACTGTGAGAGGCAGGCCAAGAAGTTTGGTTGAGATTTTTTCTTGCTTTGTCAAAACAATTTTCCCAGACCTTATCCATGAAATATTCATCCTTTAAGAGAGATTTTGATTCCATTTCCTGGATCATTTCCTGACCTATTTAACTCTGATCTTCAGTTTTACTACCCAAATTAACTGCTACTGATCTGAACCCACAGTTCCAATCACCCACCACATCTTGAACATGTTAAATTTGTGGTATGGCTGTCTAGAGGAAAATTAAATCTTTGTATGGATAAAAAGGAAAGAAAGATTAGTATGATTCAAAAGTAAATGAAAAAAAATCTTACTTTATCAATATTTACCACTTCAAATTTATCAGAAGATAAAAAAACAATTTTTTCACCTTGAAAATTATCACCAAAAAAAATGACAGATTAATAAATGAACCATGAAGCAAGATTATGTCAGAAGAAAATTCACATTTTCAGTTTCAGAGGCTGTAGATGTGGGAGAAAAGATTGGATTCCCTGGATTCCTATAAGCATAAAAATCTTTATCTTCTTTTTTTCTTCTCTTGACCCTCTTCAAATTACCAGGAATAAAATGATGGGAAACAACCAGCTCATTGATAATGGTTCCTGACCTCTGATTGAAAAAGGAAAATATGACAATTAAGGCCAATGTTCAATTTTCAACCCTGTGCTTGCAAACGGGTGCAAAAGTCCATCCAGGACCCATCTGAGTTGCAAATGGTTATCATATACATATATATATTTAACTTTTTTTATATATTATTTATTTTTTGATTTTAATAAAAAAATTAAAAAATTAAAAAAATTAAACATAAATTAATAAATCAAAATAAAAATATAAATAAAAAACAAAATATAAATATAAATAAAATATAAATAAAAATAAAATATAAATAAATATAAAATATAAAAATAAATAAAATATAAATATAAATAAATATATAAATAAATCAAATGAAATGAATAAATGAGTAAAAAATGAATTAATTAATTAAATTAAAAAATTTAAATATAAATAAAATATGAATACAAATAAATATATAAATAGATAAAATTAAATAAATAGATAATTAAAAAATAAATAAATAGATAATTAAAAAATAAATCAATTACTTAAATTAAAAAATATAAATATAAAAAATATATATATAAAAATAAATATATAAATAGATAAAATGAAATAAATAGATAATTAAAAAATAAATTAATTACTTAAATTAGAAAATATAAATATAAAAAAAATATAAATAAATAAATTGAAATGAAGAAAAATGAAAAAAATAAAATATATATATATATATTAATGTATTACATTAAAACTAAAGATATAAAAAAATATATATTTATATGAAATAAATATGGGTGATGATAAATTCATGGCTCCAACCCTGTGGTAGTCATTTAGGGCTCCACACAGCCCATTTGAGCCGTGGGGGCCCATAGAAGACTACAAAAGGCCATTCCAAACATGCACGACCCCCAGGGGGTTGTATAGAAGCTTTTTACCCTCTGGAAACAGAAACTTTGAGCTGTTTACCCCCATACATGGCTCAAATCCACTGTTTTTGGGGATGCGCAACCCCTTGGAATTCGTGCCAGAATTTTGGGCGCCCCCTGGACCACACTTGGGTTCCCTCAACCCAAATTTGGGATCAAAGTATACTACGTGGGACAGTTGGACCACACCTAGCAATACCAAAGCAAAATTAAAGTGAAATCAAAGTGAAATCAATTGAAGTATCCTAGATATTAAAGTGAAATTTGACACATCTTTCTTAACTCAAAATTGAGCAAACTTTGCAGTTGTTCATTTGAAAGTTGGATTGAATACTGAAGTATCATTGCAATTTTTTTGCATTATGGGAACAGTGGCAAGCCCTCCTTGTGACTCTGTGTTGAAGGACTACATCAATAGTGCCATTAAAAAAGCTTTGGAAAAAAAGGATTTGGGTAATGAAAAATTGGAAGCCCCAACTGCATGCTCATCTAGGGTGACAATTGAGGAACAAAATTTTTGACAGTTGGATTTGACCTCTGTTTGTGAGTAACATTTTATTTTACTGAGGTCTTTTCCTGATTTAATTTGATCAGAACTGATTCAGGGATTGTAATTATGAAACTGCGAAACTCTGAAACTATGACACCTATGAGACTATGACAATAACCAATGAATGTTTACTAGATCCACTTGACCCACCTTTGTGAGAGCCTTTCCTACTAGGGAAGAGGTGCAAAACAATTGTCAAACATGGGCTATGAAGCATGTTTACACTCTGATGGTTTCTCATCAAAGAAAGATAAATATGGGTATTTGGCCTGTGATTGACATGGTTCCTACTCAGGGCAACTACTCACCAAAGGTTCTTGGAAAACTCACACAAGGAAGGTTTGGTGAAAGTTTTTAATCCATGGAATTTGCACAAAGGGAGAACCCTTGTGGTAACTCTCCTACAAAGAAACTCAACATAGCCATCAACCATCAGAACATCCCTCTGTGTGTCCTCAACTGAGGAGAATCACTGGGGTAGCCTTAGAAAATCTAATAGGAGGCATGAATGATGGGCTCAATACGTTACAACTTAAGAGAAAATCAAGCAAAATTGATGGTGGTGATTATTTTGATGACCAAACAATCTATAACACTAAGCAGAAGGTAGTGCTTGAAGAACTGAAGGGGAAAAGTGTTGTGGACATATTCTACAAACAGCTTGAAGAATCAAGTTGGATTCATTGGTCAAAATTCAGTGGAGAGGGTCACTTGGAGGCCCTATTCTTGGCCCACCCAGAGTCATCAAAGCTTTCCAAAAAATTCCATCATATTGCTATGTTGGATTGTACTTGTACAAAATCCTGCTATTGCATGTTGTAGGAATGACAGCCAACCGGAAAAATTTCACAAAAGCTCTTGTTTTCATAACAAAAGAAAAGTTTGAGTTCTACGGTTGGTCTGTAAATGCATTAAAGGAGTTGGCTTATGATCCTGAGAGACTTCCAAAAGTCTTTGTGACCAACTGTGAAAATGCTCTGATTTGTGAAATTGAATCTAGTTTCCCAGATTCATCAAGAAAATGTTGCACTTGGCACTTGTCTAAAAACATAGAAGCAAACCGTAAAGGGTGCTTTGTTAATGACTTTGAAGGATAGAAAATATTTATGACTCTATGGGCAAAGTACAGGGCCTCAAAGACCAAGGAGGAGGCGGAGTTCAATGATGCAGAACTCAGAGTAGGTCCAAATCACTGCTTCTTATTCTTCCTAGTTTTGGGTTCTGACCTTTTGACTTGTATATTGTTTCTTGAAAGAATATGAGGACGTGCTTGAGTATATGGAAAATAGCATTTTCCCTATCAAAGCGACATTTGTAACAGCCTGGACTTGTATAAACCCAGATTTTAGAAACAAAACAACTTCTTGGGTGGAAGGGGCCCATGCCACTCTCAAAAAATTCCTTGCAAACTCTTTTGGAAACATGTTGGATGTTTGAAAAAACCTTGACGGAACAGTTTTAAATCAAATTAATTCAGTTCATGCATCACTTTATAACTCTCAAATTAAGTTAGGGACAGTTCTCCCACCTGAACTGTTACCATTGGGATACAAATTGTCTTTAGAGGCAATTCAGCTTATTAGGGAAAAATTTGAGAAGTTCAAATGTGATCATGATGGCAAAGTGTGCACCAAGTCATACTCCAAGTCTATGGGTTTTCCCTGTTCCTACTAAATAGGTGACCATCAAGCATTCAGAGGATCTGTGGTGCCCAAAGATGTTCATCCTCAGTGGAGGTTGGAATATGAACTTTGCAGTTCTAGTTCTGTAAGTTGGCTTAAGTTGGATTTTTCAAATCACTATGTGATTAATTATTCCTAATTCAATAATGGTTGATCCTTTTGAATTTTTGAAGTGCAATGTGGAAAAAATTCTGAGCATTCCTCAGTTAAGTTAAAAATTGAATTCAATGATCTTGGAATCTCCAGATCATGAGAAAGGCAGCCTATTGAAGTATATCATTCAAAAGATCACAAAATATCAATTGAAGCCAAGACTTGAGCCTAAATTCTTACAATCAAGTAGGGGGCAGCCAAAATTGAAAGATTCCCGGAGAGAACAGTCTTGGTTTGAGCATTCTTAAAAAAAAACTCAAGTGGGAAAATAGGACTGGAAGGGTGCCAAATAAGAAAAGAAGAAATATTGTGAGTATTTTCTTTTGGAAAATGTTCATTTTGTGGGTTTAATGAACTAACTAAATAATGATGAATTGTTAGTCAAACTCAGCAGGATCAGAATCAGAATTTCATAGTTCAGAGGAAGAGACTGAAATTGAATTGGGATCACTTAATTTGGAATTAGAATCCTCTTCAGAGGAAGCAAACGTGCAGCAAATCTCAACCAGAAGCCCATCTTTGATGAGTATTCATTTAATTTATGTGGTTAAAGAAATGAACACTAATTTAGTTTTGATGATAGAAAACAAACATGAAATACCTCAATAAAATACCCAAGAAATTACATGAGTTCTTGGGTGAGGTTTGGGATCCAATTTGATATGGGAATGGAAGATTTGGAGTCATTGCTAAATCTCTTGGTTATGAAGAACATGATTGGTTTAAAGTTAGGAAGGAAATGATTGCAACATTAGAGAAACATAAATCATGCTACATTAAGATGCTTTTTGGTTCAAAAGAGGTAGAAAAGATTAAACAAAGTCTTGATGTTGAAGAAATCAATCAAAAGATTCCCTCTTCAAAATAGTTGCCTAAACTAGATATGGGACAAATATTAGCAGACACATACGCCAGAACTATATGTTTCATTTCTTTGTTCTTATACTCCAATGAAAAATGGTGTTACAGATTAATCAGACCCTATTTACCTTTCCTTTGTAAACAATAACCACTGGGTTCTATTGGTACTTGAGGGAGAAATGATTCCAATCCGGCCCATTGTAGCAAAACAGTGTTTGTTGATTTCTAAAAAAGCCTCTGGTTGGGTTTATCATCTCAAAGATCAACTGAAAATGTATCCTAGATTATAGAGATTATAGACTTTGAATTCATTTCATCATTGGGTTTCATATAAATTGTGATTCTAATTCAGCTAATGAGTTCTCTTAATATAAAGGGTTATCACATTTTGAACATAATTATGCTGAGTGTTTTTAGTTAACATCATTATATTGATTTTTTTGAATTATAGTTTAATGTTAAGTCCGTTCAACTTGTTTTGGGCTGATTCCATCATAAGGAGTATTTTACTCCTTATGCTGGGATCAGCTTAACACAAGTTGAACTGGTTTTTTTTGGTGTTTTTGTTGAAGTATTATGTCTTCTGCTGATAGTCTTGATCCCTTCTGTCACAGAATCTTACTACTACATGTCACCTGGTCCTTTATTAACTTATGAATTCTTTCTTATTGGCTTACTCCATAGTTGATCACATTGTCTTTTGTCAATCTAGTTTCTGCCAATGCTGATTAGTCATCAAGTGCCTTAGGCCCCCTGTGAGGGGCTCTCTAGTTGTCTATTTAAACCGGTCTTTTCCAGGACCTTGCAATTGACCTTATTGACTTTGTTTCTTACAAATCCGGTCCTCAACTTTCTGAGTTGAGTAAGAGTCCATGATCCAATCATTGACTCCAACAGGTTATGAGCCCAGGGCACCACCTATTGTGCTGTCTCTGTTATTGCTTCAAGTAAGTCCTCTCTTAGTACAGTAGCTCTCCAATTATCCTATTGTTAATTGCATCTACTCCTTATTCAGTGACCTTTGTTGGTCATCCCTCAATCCCAAGTATCTCTACTGTCTTTCTTTTACTGACCGTATCTACCTTCTCATCCAAAATGATCCTATTGATCACCTCTATGGTCTTCCTGAGTAGCACTACTGTCCTTGTATTACTGACCGTATCTACCTTCCCATCCAACCTATCCTGTTGACCACCCTCAATTAGTGACCTTCACTGGTCTTATTCACCCTTACTTTGACCCCGTTGCTACCTCAGGCTCAATCCCTTAGTTCCTTGATCATCCAATGCCATCACCGTCATCTTCATCCAGTCAATCGCAATGTTCCCTGCATCTTGATTTCTCTCCGACTCAATCTGGCAACCTCAATTGCTCATCATATCAACCCTGCAACCTCCGATTGCCTTCCTTTCCTTGCTTGGTCAAGACCTCAAGCCCCAATTCTGTGTCCTTGCCATCAACCCCTCACCTTATCACTCCTCACGCCGGATGAGATCCTGACCACCGGCCACCTCATCCTATGATCCAACAAATCACTTTAGCTTGGTCAAGTGGCTCGGCCAAGGCTCTAGTCTGGCTGCTCCCTCCTACAATCCCAAATTATCAATCTCATCCTTTACCTCCTTTACCTTTTCATCTTGGTGCTGTTCTGCCCGGTTGGTCAATGCTTGGATCATTCAATCCATCAATAGCGGCTACCACTTTGGTTGGCTTTCTTCCTTCACTTTCTGCCAGGTTGGTCAATGCTTGGATTGTTCAATCCATCAATAGCGGCTACCACTTTGGTCGGCTTTCTTCCTTCAATCTTGCGCCCTTCAATCTTCCCTCTTCACATTGGAACCTCTTCATTTAGGTTACCCAATGGTTAACCCTCCTCTTTGTTCATCCGACCAACCCCTGATGGAATCTTCACCACTCATGACAAGATCAAACCGTCTACCATCTCCTCTCCTCTCTGATTGACCTTTCAATATCAACTCCGACAACTGCTCTCAACATCCTGCGATCTTGGTTGCTCCTCATCTTTCAATTGTCGCCTGCTTCATCATTGCACCCTCATCCCCCTTTAATCACCACGGTCTATCCCTTCCCTTCCTAAAACTTTGGATTCCCCCCTTTTCCAACCCTCTGTTTCTCTCTGATTCTTCCCTCTCAATTAGCCCTTTATCTTCTGTCTTTCCCACTCTTTTCCTTCAATTGGTCCGCCTTCAAAAGACTTATCCTGATTACCAGTCTTTGACTCTCTTGGCAAGGGGGTGAGATGAGGATGAGCTTGACTATTAAGCTCATCCCATCCATCCACTTTGATGCCCCTGATCAGACCAAAAACCATCCTACAACCATCCACTTTGATACCCCTGATCAGACCAAAAACCATCCTACAACCCTACCAATCACTTTAGCTTTGTTTGCTTCCTCCAAAACTCCTGCGACCCCGTCTTCCTCATTCTTCCGGTCTTGAACGCAACATCGCCCATTGTCACCTCTTCTTCAATCTTCTAATCCCGCCCGCGACCTCATTTGCTTCTCTCCATCATCCACCCGGCCGCAACATCCTTCCAATATTGGTCCGATGATTGCTTCAACTCCTCTCGCAACCTTGCTTGCGCCCTTTTGATTGCTTCTGCCCTTTCTGCGACTTTGCTTGCGGCTCCTTTGTGACATCGCTCGCGGTTCTCTTACGACTTCAATTGTACTCATTATGCAACTTCATTTGCTTCAGCCTCTCAAACTTTGATCTCAATATTGCTCCTACGACCATTTGATATTGAGTGCAACACTGCCCGCAACTCTCTGTGACTTGATTTTCTGTTCACCTGCACATTGCTTCCAACGTCAATTGCCTTCTGACTTCCTCACTCGCAACATCGCTCGCACCTTGCTTGCGCTCTCAGCTCCTTTGATCTCAACCTCAAGTTCGCTAGCAACATTGATTGCCACTCATCTCTCGCCTCCAACTCCTTGCTTGCTCCTATTAACCCGACTTTGTTGCGGTACCTCTGCGACATTGCTCGTGTCTCTTTTTGCAACATTGCTCAACTTCACCTAACAACATCGATTGTGCTCATTGCTGCGACATCACCCCTTTTTTCTACCTTGCGTTCTACTATTAGTTGCTCTGTCTTGAATATGCTATGACCTTGGATTCTCAACTTGTGCCTGCTATCACTTGCGACTGTCTCCCTGACTGCCTCCCGACTCTCCAAGTATCATTTGTCATACCTCCTTGTCTTCTCACTAAGTCTCAAGCCTACCAGCAAGGGGGTGTGTTGGAGTATTATGTCTTCTGCTGATAGTCTTGATCCCTTCTGTCACAGAATCTTACTACTACATGTCACCTGGTCCTTTATTAACTTATGAATTCTTTCTTATTGGCTTACTCCATAGTTGATCACATTGTCTTTTTTCAATATAGTTTCTTCCAATGCTGATTAGTCATCAAGTGCCTTAGGCCCCCTGTGAGGGGCTCTCTAGTTGTCTATTTAAATCGGTCTTTTCCAGGACCTTGCAATTGACCTTATTGAGTTTGTTTCTTACAAATCCGTTCCTCAACTTTCTGAGTTGAGTAAGAGTCCATGATCCAATCATCAACTCCAACAGTTTTTACTTTGGGGCTTGTAAAGTTACTTGTCTTTTTTTTGGTGTTTTTAGTTTAGTGCTAGTCCAGTTACTTGTGTTTTTTTTGGCCTTCTTACTTTAAGGCTAGTCCATTGGATAGTACCAGTTTTTTTTGTTATTTATTTATTTATTTATTCTTGTTTTTAACCAAAAATTGAACATCTTTTGATTTTTTGTTTGATTTCTGTTTTTTTTGGAATGTTTATTTAGTTTATGGGTTATTTTAGTACCCTTTCATTCCTTTTTTTTTTTGGCTCACCACAGGCCAGTGGCGTGTGGGATTCCACACAACTACATTCAAGCTGTGTGGATTTCTACATGGCTGGAATGTAGTTGTGCGGCATCCCACACAAGCCAAAACCATGGTGTTTGGGGCGTGTGGTTTCCACAAGACTACATTTGAGCCGTGTGAAGTTCTACAAGGCTGGAATGTAGTTGTGAAGCATCCCACACAATCCCGGACTGTGGTGTGCGGGCCACGCGGTTATTTGATTCATGCAGTTGTCTGGCGTGCCACAAGGCTCATTTTGAGTTGTTTCCACAGCTCAATGGGCTGTGAATTTAACATTACCCAATCAATATATTATACAATTTTTTTTTCATTCACAACCCACCTGCGTTGCAAATGGCTGTTTGCAACTTAGGTGGGTTGTGAATGGCCGTTTGCAACCCATTTTGGATTTCAAATTGCACCATGCAACCCCTTTTAGGTAGTGAATGGGTTTTTCAAGGTTTCAAATTCAACATTTCCCAAAAATTAATGAAAACTAGAAAAACTATACTGATCACCCCAAAAAAATAAATCACTAAAGGCCTGTTTTCATTCACACATATCATCATGAAGCATCATGAAAACCTTGCATGAACCTTTTTTGTTATAATGGGAATTTGGGGATTTCAGTTTTGCTGTTGCAGGTGTTTGCCATCCACCATCAAAACAGCTGCCATATATTGCTCTCATGACACTCCACTTTCTCACCAGCCAATTTCCAAATTTTGGTCTGGACCTGAATTTGAGCATCATGAGCTTGGTAAGTACATACACTATGTGTATGTTTGTATGCACATAGCAAATCAATGTAGTTCCTTCCAATCAAAGGAAGGTTGTTGTAAGGCTGGACCAATATTTGCAACCAGAGCCAAAGACCTTTGAGGATGAGTAGTTTTTTTGATGATTTTTTTTTTAGATTACTTTTTTTTTTTTTTTTTTTTTAGTTGTAAGAGATGGGGTTGGATGGGATGCAGGATGTTGAAGCCAGTGATTGGTGAGTGAATCCATGGGCCTTGATGAGGTTGTTAGCTTCAAACAGCTTGGAGTATGTGTTGTTTGGGAATGCAAACACTTTCCAGTGTAGTCTCCAACTACATGATGAGTTTGGATGCCAAATACACCAGGAGCTTTTTTGGTCATGTTTTATACGTGATAAACAAGGCAAAGAGCTCATGAAAATATGCAAGGTTCATCATATATTGCTTCATGGCTCTTGTGTGGATGCAAACAGACCCTAAATTTTTTGATTATATACAATTCTTTGAGCTCTGGTAGCTCTTCTCCAATTAATTAATCTTCTGTTATAGATTCATCCTAATTGGAATGAAATTTTAGCCCAATTACAAAATCAAAAATCACCTCTTCCTCTGAATCCTGTTTATTTTTTCCCTTTTCATTTTCATGGGTTGATATTTTGGCATCATTCATTCTCAGAAAGCTATTCATAATTCAAAATAAATAAAAAAAGTTAAAGAAAACAATTTGGGAATTGTTTTTTTTCTTCAAAAAAAAGAAAAAGAAAAAGAAAAAAGAAAACCATGTACACAAGGAATTCCCATGAAAGGCCAATAATCAAAATCATAACAGGTGGTTGATTATTTTTCTGGCATGTGAAAGGAATGGACCATCTTGAGATCATAGTGACTTATTGTTCCTGAGAGGTGTTGAAAACAATATTGAAGGTCAATAAAGTTCTTGAACTCTTATGGGTAGCTTTGAATCAAGGTTTCATGTATTTTAATTTAAATTGAATGAAATATTTGATAAAATAAATTAGAAGAGGAGCAAGAAGATTTTATGATAACTCTTTTGAAATAAGAGTGGAGCCCTTGTATCCTAGGTGTGCTGGTATTCCCCAAAATGAAGGTGCCTTTTTGCAGCATATGAAACAAATTTTCTTTTGAGAGAAATTCAGTTTTCAAGAAGCCATTCAGGATTGAAAAATATATGAAACACATATTTGAATTGCCTGTTAAATTTTGAAACTTCCAGTCTCTTCAGATTTTCCAAAATCATCAGAAACAACTGATTAAAAAATTTTGAAAAGATTTGAGATGTAATGGGTTTTTTTCATTTTTCAAGTTTTCCAATTGTAATTTTGAAGCCCTTGAAATTGACTCAAAACTCTCACAATATTTTTAGAGAAGTTTCTAGATGCCTCTCTATGAAGTACTATTCTTTCCTTTTTTTTCAAATTTTACAAACCGCACAAATTTAAGGAAAACCACAGGGATGGGGGACATTGTGGTGATGTCATATTGGTGCAAAAATAAGGATTGGGGATGTGAAAAAATAATGCCCTATTATTATTATTATTATTATTATTATTATTATTATTATTATTATTATTATTATTATTATTATTATTATTATTATTATTATTATTATTATTATTATTATTATTATTATTATTATTATTATTATTATTATTATTATTATTATTATTATTATTATTATTATTATTATTATTATTATTATTATTATTATTATTATTATTATTATTATTATTATTATTATTATTATTATTATTATTATTATTATTATTATTATTATTATTATTATTATTATTATTATTATTATTATTATTATTATTATTATTATTATTATTATTATTATTATTATTATTATTATTATTATTATTATTATTATTATTATTATTATTATTATTATTATTATTATTATTATTATTATTATTATTATTATTATTATTATTATTATTATTATTATTATTATTATTATTATTATTATTATTATTATTATTATGATTATTATTATTATTATTATTATTATTATTATTATTATTATTATTATTATTATTATTATGATTATTATTTTATCTATCTTTTTTTTTTCAAAAAAAAAAAAAATCACTTCATCTTGGGTTCAAAATCACAAAATTAATCTCCATATAAATGAAGGATAAAAAAAAAAAAAACACTAGGTTTTGTGTTTATTCTTGCTTCATTTTTTTTTTTGTGTTTGAAAGAAAGAAAGAAAGAAAAAAAGAAAAATCAAAAACAGTAAAATAAAATATAAAAATAAATTAGTCAGAAAACATTTGTCCTCCCCCCCCCCCTTCCCCCTGTACGTACAAAAATTCCTCTTGATGCTTGCAAACATTAAATCCTAGCTTCCCTAACAACAAGGCCCCCTCAAACCAATCTATCAAAATTCCCAAACCCCTTCATGTTTCTTTTTTTGGGTTTGAGAAATCAGGCCACAGACCCACCTCATGATGATGGACCTAACTTATGTGCAGAGCCTGTTCAGGAAGCACTCAAATTTTTTTTTTTTTTTTTTTTGTAACAGGAGTGTGGTGTCCAATCCAAGGTTTTGCTTGGTGGCTTCTCAAGTATCACTTGAGAGATTCTCAAATGAACTTGGGGCCTTGGAAAGTTCACCTAGGTTTCAATCAAGTCTGGTTTCAACTTCCACCTCACTGCTCTTTCTGTTGTTAATCTCAAAAATGATGAGGAAAAAAAAAAAAAAAAAAAGAAAAAGAAAAAACAATAACTTGTTTGATTATTTGGGACCAGAATCAATTTGTATTATCATCCCCTGAACTTCTCCTTTAACTCATTAAACTTGATCAATCCCTGATGTTCTTACACCCTCCCATTTAACTGATGTTCATACCCTTTACCCCCAATCCCAACCATCATCCCACCTTGAACTCCCATCAAAAACCATCCCACCAACCTACTGAAGATGGAGGATCTCGATCAGAGGGTGGAAGCCAATCAGGTGAATGAAGCCAGCCTTGGTTGGGATCCAGAGGGTCCTGGTTGGGTGCCCAGGTTTGGAGGCTTGAGAGCCCAAACCAATCAAGCAGCACTCTCAGTCCCAATCCAAGTCATGCTTGGAACACCCAGCTATCCATACTCAAAAACTTGACCAGATCCAGTCTCCACACCATATCCTCCTTGGAGTCAAAGAGGGCATGTCTTGGCTGGGAACTGATGAGGATCAGAAGGAGTTGTAGATACCTGAATCACTCTTGCTCTCTTCCTGTCATCAATTCACTCCCTCAAGCTCTTCCCTCTTCCTCTCAAAGCCCAAACCTTGCCCATGTCATTGATTCCAAACCTGGATTGTGAAAAATAAATAAATAAATAAATAAATAATAATAATTGTTCTCTCATTCTTATGTTAATGTTTTAAGCCATTGTTCATGGATGGCTTTGAGACCTAGATCATCCTAGCCCTTCTACCTCCAACCATGATCTCTTGCCCATTCAAAGCCAATCTTATGGTTGATGCTCTTCTGATCCAATCACCCTCAATCCCAAGCCGTGCATGTACATACAGACCATAAGATCTTCCACACGCTCAACTCAACCTTTTCTTGTTTTTTTTTTTTTTTTTTTTTTTTAGAAAAGAAACTATACCCACAAGCATAGGTATGATAACAAGAAATCGCCCTTTGTGATTCAAGACTCCTGAGAATCCCCCCCCCCCTCTCTCTCTCTAGAGTTGTGTTCCCCACTCCTCCTCCTCATCATCATTGGAGAACTTCACTCTCTCTTGTTTCCCCCCTCTAAGCTTTCTTGATCTGGTCTGAGCCTTCATGGGATCTATCCATCCATCAAATCCTCTCTATCATCCCTCAAGACTCTGGGAGTATTCCTGCCCGGTCAGAAGCCCTTCTTCCCCATCCTTGGCTCTTAGTCTGAAAGTCTTCAGATATGGCCTTTGCTAACCATGCCCTCACCACTGACTCTCATTCTCACTCTAATCATCATCATTTGTTGTTTATAAACCCTGTTTGGGGTTTGCCTTGGTTCAGTCTAGTTTTTGGAAGAATACATACAACAGCAATAAATAACACACAAGTATTCACTCTAGTTTGTTTTCTTCAGGACAAAACAAAAAGTGAATGACGGCAAACGAAAAAAATAAAAAAAATCAGGGGAGTAAGGGAAAGAATAGCTCTTTTTGTCTCCAACAACCACTCAATATCATCACTACTCTTGACCAACATGACCCGCACACACATACACAATATATATATGTACATCGAATTTCTGCACACACATCTAAGTGGGGAAGGCAGATTGAGTCTACAACCGTGAACCAAGACTTGCGGGGATGGTCAAGTATGGTTCTTTTTGATCTTCAGGAGAGGATGATGATGATGATGGTCGATCTTGGGAGGCGAAGGATGGAGGAGAAATGGATGATGGTGTGAACTCGTCGTCGTCGTCGTCGTTGTAGTAGCGGTGGCGGGAGCGGGAGAAGTTGGCGTCAAGGTCGGAGTCAAGCTCTGGATCTTCAGATCACGAGTACTATCGGGATGAGGGTGATTCGAGCAAGGTTCGTCTTCCAAAGTTTTCTTGGTTGGATCGAGACGAGGATGGGGATGGTTGACGATGATGGGATCACGATCGATTCTAGTGTCCTGATGGTCGTCATACTGCTCTTCCTCATCCTCCTCATCATCATCATCACTTTCTTCGGCCGATCCCAATAGTTGATCATCATCATCGGTTAACTCCAAGTAGTAATCGTTCGATCTCTTTCGATTGATCTCCTCCCACTCTAATCTGACCAAACACCAAATCGATCTTCGGATGATTTCGATCAACTCGATCAAGAATGATAATCGGATACCCATCATCTTGGGTGGTCTGACAAAGATACCGATCGTCCAGGTCATCCTCAAGGTTAGATTGATGGCGATGAGGATCAAGTAGCCCCACCAAGTTTGTTGATCGAACAAGATCCGATGACCGGGTAATGAGATTGGATGATGATGATGACCAGTAGGCGGACTGTTGGAGGATGTGGTGAGGGGTAGTCCACTCGAGGTTTCATCGACTCTTTTGCGATGATCAGGGTGAGAGAGACGATACCATCGGATGATCTCCCGCCTCGAGATTCCCCAATCGTTGACGATATCCCACCAGGAAGAGTAAATCGAATTGATCGAGCAGGCGAGGATCCAGGTGATCAGATAGTTCCTCCTTTCCTCCTCGGTCCTCGATCTCATCAGTCTCGAGTTGAGGAAGATCATCGGGATCGCGGTCGAATACTTGATCGCGTTCATACTCGATTTCAACCTCCTGGGTCCGAGGAGGAGGTCATTGAGACACTGCTTGAATCTGAGTAGGTAGGGTAAACTATGGGCGTGGGAGAGTGGGTGATCGAGAGGATGGGCGGGGGTGGTGGATGGATGATGATCAGTGGGGAGCTGCTACCGGGGGAGACGCATAGGGGAGGGATGGATCGTACCAGCTGAAGGCGATCGAGAGGGAGGCTTGTAAGCTTGGGGGGAGGAAGAGGATTGAGACGAGGAAGGAGGCCAGATCACCCAAGGGTCTGGATAGACTGGTGAGCAGATCGGCGAGGAGGATATGATGGAACGGGGTGGGGGAATGGGGTAGGAGGGAAGGCGGGAAGAAGATCCGATGGAGGGTGCGCAGGAATCGACGCTGGGGGAGACGAAACTGGGTCGAGAAGGGGGTCAGACGGGAGGGTAGGAGGAGGAGGATGGATGGGATGAGAGGGGGGAGGATGAGGAGGGGGGAGGAGGGGGGTATGAGATGAAGATGGTAGGTCAAGGAGCGATGGATGAGGAGTGAGAGGGAGGCCAGGATGAGGAGTGAGAGGGAGGCATAGTAGGAGGCGTGATAGATGGACCGGTTGGAGAGGGAGGCCGAGGAGGAGGACGAGAGGAGGAGTGAGATGGAGTTAGATTGACGGAGGTGGAGGATGAGGAGGATGGAAGCCCAGGTGAAGAGGTTGAAGGAGACGATGTAGAGTGATCTGAAGGGTGTAGGTAAGACCGAATCGAAGGCTTGATCGGAATCGAGCAGAGTGAGTTGAAGGGGAAGAGGAAGAGGAAGAGGAGAGTGAGGATGGAGTGAGAGGGAGGAGCGAATGAGATGATGAGATGAAGGATTTGAAGAGGCGAAGAAGTTGAAAGATCTTGAGAGTTGGGATGGGATGGGATGAGTTAGAGAGGAGGAAGAAGGTTGAGGAGGAGGGTGATGAGAGTGATCTAGGAGAAGGAGAAGGAGGATGAGGATGAGGATGTGGATGTGGATGTGGATGAGGATGTGGATGAGTGAAGGAAGGAAGGAATTGGAGGATTGATGAGGAATAATCCAAGTACTACTACCATCAATCTCATCATCAGATCAATCAAGAGTCTAAGGATAGGATAGGATAGGATAGGATAGGATAGGTTACATACACATCTAGTTCTCATCATCAAGCCCACCCAATCTCAACAAACGGCATTCGAGGTTCTTTTGATGGTGGTGATCATCAAAACCATCCAACAGATCACAGACAAACAGACCAACGAATGGGGGCTCGACAAGTTGTTGATTTAATGAATCCAGGTAGTAGTAGTGCGAGTTGGAGGGAGGGGGGAAACGAGTATGTATTGGCTAAGCAGTCGACTATTTCGACCAGGGGGTCTGAGCCCCTACTACCTGGACGATCGATCGCCATCATGACCATCATCCATCGGCGAGGATATATTTATTTATTTATTTATTTATTTTAGATCGAAGCAACATGAGATCGACGCGTCATCAACCGGGGAACGGGGAACGGGGAACGGGATTGAGTCCATCAAGCTTATATCCCAAGGGACCGAGACGCACGCAACTATTCCTACCATAGCCGATCGAATCCAAACTAAGCGCTCAGTCCAACAGCTATGACCTGATCCTGATCATGAGGTAGCCCAGCAGACCGACCACAGATAGAAGGTCCAGTGGTGGTGATCATCATCCATAACATATGTAACATATCGACTTAGAATATACATACATACATACATACATACATACTAGTAATTTGACATCTATCTGGCTTATCGATCCTGACATCATCACCACCTACACTGCGTACTCGAGATACTGACTGGCTTGAATCGATCTGACCTAATCCAATCGAGACTCGCTTCCTACCACCCCACCCCCTACAGGAAAAAAAAAAAAACTGAATAAATATTTGATAACCTCGCTCATGTCAAGTTATTCGACCTAACCATCCACCGCGTCAGCTACCGGCCTCTTGTTGAGGCCAAAACCCGAATCCAAATCTCGGTAAGGAGAGAGAGGAGGATTCCGGGCCAGGTGGATGATTAGGTATTGAAGTATGTACAAAGGCTTGTGACATCTGAGAATCATGTGAAATTCTATGAGTTATGCCTTGTGACATAATTGTGCCTTACCGTGTCTCTCAACATCCCCTCCCACAATTATGCCACGGTCCATCAAGCTTCACGCTCCGTACCACCCTAGTCCTACCCTCATTCTTGCCCTGTATCTGAGAAAATACCTATCCCCCCCCTCATTTCCTAGTTGTGAAGCCCCCCCCCCCCTGTTCTTCCCTGCTCTTCCCCCTACTCTTGCTCCCCCTGCCCCCTTAGTGTTTGTCTCTGTTTATGGAGGTAGATACTGAGGACCCAGGCGGGCGGAGCTGGCCCCTCCCCCCCCCATTGCATACCACCGTCTTCTGGCCTGCACACGCTGTTAACTGAACTTCTACAAGACCAAGCAACTGCTGACTTGAAAGGGTCCGTATCCCTTGACTCACAAATAATCAAAGTTATACTAAACCTCTTGGCCAATGCCAAACGGACTTCAAAGATGATGTGTGGTATGATGGAAGGTATGAGTCAGCAGATGGAGACTCTGACTTCCCAGGTTGCCCAGCTCTCTACCATTCTCCATTCCCACCAATCCCAACCTGCAGCTTTGTCCTACGCCTCTGCCGTTGGAAAACCTCATTCTTGTCCCCTTGCCCCCCCCCAAATCAATTCTGCCTCCCCGCTCCTGCCTTAGTGGTTTGAGCCCAAAACGTGTCATCATTCATTCCAAACCTCTTAACACCACCCTGAAGGATATTCCCCCACCAGCTCTTGTTCAGAAGGCCAACGAGTTGCTTGCAGCTATGGATGCCAGGGTCAATGGCAAGCTCGTCACTGTCAGAGGCACCAAACATATGCCATCCGGTGATGTGTCTTTTTACGCTCAAAACCATGCTCATCAGAAGTGGCTGATGGACAATAAACATTTATGGTCAAAGGAGGTTCATTTAGATCTAGAAGCCACTCCACGTACTCATTTGGTTATGGTCCATGGTATCCCAAAATCTTTTGATGTCACTAGTAATACGGTCATTGCTCGTCTTGCTTCAGAAAACAGCTTCCAGGCCTCCAAGGTGGCTCGCGTTTGGTGGATGGGATCAAATGCCCCCTTGGAAAAGAAAGCAGGTTCCACTGTCATTTCCTTCCTCAGCAAAGACCTTGCTCTCAGGATCAAATGGTCCGGTATCTTTAACAATTACAAATTTCATTGCACTGAGAGGTTCCAATCCCGCCCCCCTCAGTTTTATAAGTTTTTTCACATGGGGCACTATGGTAAGTGGTGCCGCAATCCTCCTAAATGCGCTAAATGCGGCAGAAACCATATCATCCATGACTGTCCAGATGGCCCCTTCAATATCCAATCCTGTGTGCTATGCACCAAAGGTCTCAAAGCTAAAGTTCCAGGTATAACCAATCTTCAACATACTCCCTTTAACATTGTCTGTCCCTACAAGAAGGGATGGTTTGACAGAAAGCCCATCAAGCGCCCATGATATACTCGCCCAGTGGAACTCCTGGTCAAAATTTTTCTTCTCCATCCCCCTCTTGTCCTCACTCTCTTTATGTAGAAAGAGGGCAAAACCCAGACTGGTTCCAAGAAATCCCTGCTTCCTCTCTGGTTATTGCTCAGCTGAATTGCCATGTGTCAAAAGCAGTCACTTTAAGCTCCCTAAACAAATATCTCCATGCCAATGTCCTCATCCTGCAAGAACCCTGGGTGAACCCTTATGACTTTGCTCCCCCCTCACATCCAGCCTGGAGGGCAATCACGGCTTTTGAGCATCTCCCAAAGGTTTGGGCCAAGAGGCACAAGGCAATAACTTTTGTAAAAAGATCTATTTCCTCTTCAATTGTTTATCCCTTGCCTGGAGGCTCTCAATGTCTAGTTGCTAGTGGCTTCAATTTCCCAGGATCTTCTTTTTGGGTGGTAAACGTGTAAAACCCAACTCCCTCTTTTTCTTCTGTCCCGCTTCTGGCCAACTGGTTATCCTCCCATAACAACCGTTTGTTACCCACACTTATCTGCATGGACTCCAATCTTCATCACCCCCATTGGAACCCCCTTGGCATCAGGAAGAAGGAGCCCAAAGCTGAGTCTCTTCTTTCCCTCCTCTCTTCCAACGGCTTTTGTTTTGCTTCTCCAAAGCATACTCCAACCTTTTATTCTTGTATTGGAAATGGCTTCACTATTGACCACATTTGGGCAAAAATTTTAGGTCATAAGCTGATATTGCATTGTGCGGTCTCTGATGATAACTGTGGTTCCAACCATCAACTGATTAAACTGACTCTTGCCCTGTGCAAACCCCTTGCCTCCTTTTGCTGGAGCACACCAACTTGGTCAAATCTCCCTAAACAGGATGCTGACCAGGCCATCCCTCACTTAGCTAACTTCAGAGATGATTTGGAAGCGCCCGTTAACTCTTGCATTGAAAGCTTAACTACCTCGCTTGTACAGGCTCAGCACCTCATTAGCCGGCAGGTAAAATGTCATCCCAACCATTGCAAAAGTTGGTGGTGTAGCCTCACCCTGGACCCGGTTGTTCAGACCCAAAATTGCGCTTGCTGGTGGTTCCTACTGGCAAAAACTGAAGAGGCTTGGGAGTGTTACAAAGAATGGAACACTTATTTTCTCTCCCTGGTTCTTGCCCTCAAAAAAAGGGAGTGGCAACACTTCCTTGAATCCCCCACACATCAGCTAAGTCATCAACTCTGGAAGATTTCCAAGAGGAAGGCGGGCTCTGACATCCTTCCCCTTTGACAACAAGATGGGTCTCTCACGCACCTCAAACAGGAACAAGCCAATTTGCTATTCCAGGGCACTTCCGCCCCGCCAGCCCTCTTTGAGGGCTTGGACATCCCACCGCAAGAGCCTTCCCGCTTCTTCACATACCCCCTAATCACTACGTCGGAGATTTCCTCAGCCTTAAACAAGACCCGGACAAAGAAAGCCTGTGGCATTGATGGCATCAGAAACAAGATGCTTAAGCTGATCTCACCCATCTTGTCTCCCATTCTCAACCCCATCTTGAATGATGTCATCCGGTCAAGCGTTTTCCCCAATCTGTGGAAGAAGGCAGTCACGGTGATAATACAAAAGGCTGGGAAAAAGAATTACACCCTTCCAAGTGCCTACAGACCAATAGCCTTATTAAACTCACTGGGTAAAGTCTTTGAACTCATCATAGCTAGGAGACTTACTCATTGGGCAGAAACCTCCAACATACTTGCTGAGGGCCACCTTGGTGGAAGGAAAGGCTTGGGGACAGAGGACACCCTCCTCATTTTAGATAGGTGGATAAGACATAAGTGGTCCAAGAAGAAGACCATTGTTTCCCTCTTCCTAGATGTTAAATCAGCCTATCCATCAGTTCAACCCTCCCGCCTCATTCAGATCTTGCGTGGGCTTAGATGCCCGGCTTATTTGATGCTAATAATGTCCTCTTTCCTAGAGAACCGGTTGACTACTGTTCACCTGGAGGACTACGAGTTTCCCAGTTTTGATGTCCCCATAGGTCTTCCTCAGGGGTCCCCTCTCTTGGTAATCTTGTATATCATATATAACAATAGTCTACTGACCCCTACTTGCTTGCCGGCAAGTGATTGTATTTCCCTAGGGTATATAGACAACATGGTCCATGTAGTCGCTGCAGACACTATTTCCAAAGCCAAAACCCTGATTGAAGCCAAGGGGATCCGCTTGCTACAGTGGGGTACTCGTCATGGGGCCATTTTTGATGCAGATAAAGCTCAGCTGGTTTGGTTTTCTAAGGGCTTGCTAATCCAGGAGTGCATCACCTTCAACTCCTGCCCCCTCTCCCCAGTAACGGTGGTCAAGTGGCTTGGCTTCTCCCTCAACCCCAGATTAAGCTATGATCATTATCTAAGAGTCCTTGAATCTAGGGTCGGCTCAACAATCCATCAGTTAAGGATTTTTGGCTCCTTGAGACTTGGCGCCCCAGAATCTTGTCAAAGTTTGACAATTCATTCTGTGCTCCTCCCAAGGGTTTCTTATGGGGCCCATGTTTGGATTTCGGTTGCACAAAAGGCTTCCGTTTCCAAATTAATGGCAAAGACTGATAGAATGGCTGGAATATTCATCCTGGGAGTCTATAAAACCACCTCCCTTGAGTTTATTTGCTCTTGACTCCCCCCAATGTCATTGTTAATGTATTTTTTATGGTCCAGTTTTTCATTTTTTCACAGGAAAATTTCTGTCCTCAAACCAAATGGTTTGATCAGAGAAGTGGTTCTTGACATGCTTCAACCCCCAAGTTCTAGGCCGCCCCCCCCCCACAGATGGATCCGACTTTAGCACTCTGGCTTTCCCAATACCTTTCCATGGGCTCAGAAACCTTTTGCCTTTACTTCAACTTTCAGGACGCCCACCCGCCAAACCTTTCTGATTTGATCATGTCTTCCCCCAAGGATCTAGCTAAGTCCAGACTTCTTCCCCTGATTTGCTCACTTTCTGAGGATGACTCTCCCCTGTCCATCTTTTGTGATGGCTCCTTTACCCCAGAGAAAGGGGGTGCTGCTGCCGCTTATTGCCCCCGTACCAACTCCTACATAACGTACAAAACCGCCTCGAACGCCGTGATTTCTAATCATGAGTGCAAGCTGATGGGGCTTTTGGCCGCCTTGAGGCTAGCTTCTCACATCTTAGCCCATTTGCCTGTCCAATTGCTTCACATATTTGTGGATAACCAAGGTGTGATTATGCGGATGAGGGACCCTCTTGTGCCTAAATCTGGTCAGGCCCTTGTGATGGAAATTACAAGGGTACTTTCCTCTCTTCCTTTGGATTTGCCTATCATTCTGACATGGTTCCCAGGGCACGTTGGCATTCAAGGCAATGAGGTAGCAGACCTGCTTGCAGGACAAGCCGTGGAGTGCTCACACACGCCAACCCTTCAGGTGGATAATAGCACACCCAAGGTCCAATGCCTCATTATGGGCTCAGCTCCAAGAATTAAAATCACAGGGAATGATCTGAAAATAGGCCTTAGTGCCCTCATTAATCAGCTTTTATCGGGAAATTGTCCCCTGAACTCCTACTTATATTGAATAAGAAAACGTACTGATCCTCTCTGCTCCTGTGGTTATAAGGAATTGGTTGCTCATTTCATGGATCACTGAAAAAAACATAGGGCTGCCCGGGCCGCCCTTCAACGGGCTTTACAGAAGGATCCTGTCCCCTTCAGAGCTAATCACTTGAACAAAATCTTGCAGCGCCCCAAGGCTTACTCTGCGCTGGCCTCCTTTTTTCAAGACACAGGTTGATTTTGATGACCGCTCTCACTTTTGCTACATTGCTTCTCAGATCTTCCTGCGTTCTGCCATTCCTTTTTGCTCCCCTTTGCAATCAATGTTGTCTCTCCCCTTATTCATTCTCCTCTCTTTCTTTTCTTTCCTATTTCTTTCTTCTTCTCTTTGCTTGGCGTCTTAATAAAACGGCTAGAACGTAGCCCCTCCTTGGGTGCACTGGTGTATTTTCTGCTCCCCCTGGTCTGCAGGGTGTTTTGTTGCAAATGATGTTACATTCATAGTGCGCAATGCAATATGCAAATATGCACTTTAAAAAAAAAAAAAAAAAAAAAAAAAAAACATCCCCTCCCACAATTATGTCCCTGGACTATACCTATACCCATAGCCCTGGCCACGCGCTTGTTTGGTCCAAGCGCCTTGATCATGATGTCGGTGAGTTGTGAGCTTGAGCTTGTCCATTCAATGCCAATGTTTTCCAGCCTGACAAAATCATTGACAAAGTAGAAGGCCCTGCTTAGGTAGTGTGTTTGCTTGCGTGAGGTGTTATTAGTGGCAACTAAAATTGCCGCTTCATTGTTGCAGTAGATCTTTGATGGAAGCTCAAAACTGATATCTGATAGGGTCAGCCAGTGATGCAAAAGGACTTGAGAGGCCTCAGATAAGGCAAAATATTCTGCAGCACAGGTTGACAGTGCCACAACTGTTTGTCTTTTAGCACCCCAGGCTACCATGTTTGCTTGATGTTGGATTACGTATCCACTAGTAGACCATTTGTGTTCCCCCCAAAAATTTGCATCTACCCTAATGATTAGGCCGGTCAATCCACCCCATAGATATTGGAGGCAGTGGTTGGATGATCCTTTCAGATATCCTATCAGGTGATTGAATTCCCCCCCATAAGCTGATGAAGGACAGGAATTGAATCTAGTCAGAAAGTTTGTGGCATAGGTGATTTCCGGTCCGGTGCTGCAGGACAGATACATCAGCAAACCAAGGATTGATTGATATTCAGTCATTGCAACACTCTCCCCTTGATTAATCTCCATCAAGGTCCCGGACAGCAGTGCCTGCTTACATAAGGTTGGCCTTGGGTAGTCCATTACAATCTACCACGCAAACAGGTCTTGATCCAGTGTCATCTCATCCCCCATCTGGTGTATCCTGATCCCTAAAATTTTGTTCAATGTAGACTTCCATTTCAATTTCAGCTTGCTCTCTACCCCTTTCCTGAACCAGTTTAGCATTCTCTCTGAAGACGCCACTACTACTCCATCATCAACATGCAGCCAGACAACCACAAACTCACCCCCATCCTGGCGCACATACAAGGAGTCCTTGATTTGGCTAGCACTGAGACCAACTTGTTCAACAACTGCCTTGAAGTGTTTCCACCAACACCTTGCAGCTTGCCTCAAGCCGGCCTTCTTCAGTCTCATGACAAATCCCCTCCATTCTGGATGTACCAGAGTTGGTGGCTGGACATAGACTTTGCCATTGATGGGCCCGTACAGGTAAGCCACACTAGCGTCAAAGCTTGCCAAAGGGAACCGGCCACTGTGGGCTATTGCCAGGAGAAGGCATAAGGTGTTTAGGGAGGCTGTTGGAGTGTGAGTCTCATATACATCCACTCCCATCTGCTGGCTACATCCTTTGGCCACATATTGTGATTTACGTTGAACTAAATTTCTGTCTGCATCCCGTTTATGCGCCAGTACAAATTTTGCTCCAAGGACCTTCATCCCTTTCTGCAGCCACACCAGTTCCCAAACTTCCAAATCATCAAATTGCCGGATCACCGCTTTGCCTGACTTGCACCATTCCACCACCCACTCTCCTTTCAACACTTCTGCATTGATCAAAGGAACACTCACTCAATTGTTGTTGGGAGTGCATCAATGGCCAACTGCTTGGCTTCTGCAATCCCATTGGTGTCCTACCCGCCTAAATGCAGCTGACTTATGATATCCATGGTTGGGCTTGCCAATGGTTGTACTGGCAACGCTTGGAAGAAAGGGAAAATGGTGGACATCAAGTGAATCACCCAGAGCTCCTTCTCAGACCAGAAAAGCCACCCCTCTCCCCCTGGCAGGAATCCTAATAGTCAACAGGGCTGGCCCCGCTCCTCCAGCTTCCCTCTCCATTCTGAAGGTATGTGGACAATTGCTTCCGCCCCAAATGGGTAGAGAATTGCAGGGTTGGGGGCAGTCCCAGATAGCAGTTCCAATAGCAACTTGTCACTGTTCCTGGAATTGGGTAGCCTGTTGATGATGTAGGTTGCAGCTTGGTAAGAGAAGGAACAAAATTTTGGGTCCATTCCACTCTCATTAAGCATGGTCCTTGCCATGTCCCCCAGAGTCCTGTTTACCCTTTCTGCCTCACTGTTCTGTTCTGGATGGTAGGGTGGGATTGGCGCCATTTGGATGCCCAGTGGTTCCAGTTTTCTCTTTACAGATCCAGTATATTCTGCTGCATTGTTGCTCTGGATAAAGTTTGGGTATTTTCCCTGCATCACCTTCAGGTTTTCTAGCCATCCCAGGATCTTTCCAGGTCCTTCTGAACGTTTCTTCAGTATTTCCACATAGGTATAGGTTGATGCGTGGTTGCAGAAAGTTAGGAAAAAGCCGGCTCCAACAATATCCGCCTTGGTAACAAACAGATCCATAGGGTCACTCCTTGCGATGCCTGATTTCACTCCAGGAGTTTTCCTGTCAAGGCTTTTGGAGATAGCGCAGCGCTCACAGAAAAATGATTGCCACTGGCTGCTGATCTCCTCTGGGTAGTGCCTCTTCAGGAAAACCCTTACCACTGCTTCAGAGGAATGCCAAAGGCAAACATGCCATTTATAGGGGTCAAACAAGGGTTTGGACAAAATCTTCATTGCAACACTTGGGTCTTTACACGTAGGTACAACCCAACAAAAATTTTTGAACAATGTTTTGTACTTATTCCCCATAGGATCTATCAGGGTGGAATTGAGAACCTAGTAAGTTAATCCCCATCCCTCCGCCAGTAGCCGCCTGGTGGACAGGATGATGCCACTGAACATCAGGCATAAGTATACCCCATCAATTGTCATCATCCCTGCCTTTGTTGGTATTACAAGCCTACCAATGGCCATAGCATCCATGTGGTGCTTGTTAGCTGCTAGGAGGAATTTTTTTGGGCTTGGGAGTTCAGATGTGGGATGAAAATATCTTGAGGGGTCACTCACGTGCGCGCTGGACCCAGAGTCTATTAAGATCTCTCTTCCGTTGAGTTCTGGCATTTCCACAACCCTGCGTTGGTCACCTTGACGGGGATGATGAGCCAAGTGTTGTGGTGGTAAGTACCAAAATTGGTGGGTGGCATGGTCTTCTGGGGGCTTTGGGATGTTTCCCATCCTTACGTTGGTCCAGAATGTCCCCCAGTTGGAATAACAGTGGCCCTCTTGTCCACAGTATTGACACTTGCATCCATAGGCTTTGAGGAGTGTGTCCAACTTATGTTTCCCAGCATAGTATGCAGCTTGGTCAACGGACAGGTGAGTTCTTCCCAGGTGTTTGTTGGGAAAGTTTCTCTATCCCTGGCCCCTCCTCTGTGGCAGTATGTACCTTCCCCTAACCACATTGATCCTGTCAAGTTCCATCAGGTCTGCACCAGCTGCCAGCTTAGGCTTCAACTTGCTGATTGCCCCTTGCAACACATTTTCAAGTCCAAGAATTGTGGTGGTTCCTTTGCATTGTTCAATTTCCAGGAAATCAAGTAATTGTATGTCTTACTGTCAATACCAGGTGGGGCTATGGCCACAGATTGGACCAGTAAGCCCACAAGTTCATTTTGCAAGACTTCCAGTTTATTAAGGTCTGCCATGATTGTGTGGAAAGCTTTTATCCAGGTCATATCCGCCTCAGGAGATGAGAGTAATGTTATAATATTCTCTGCCACAACCATTTTATGTTGCCTATCTAATCTCTTGCATGTCTCCAACAATGTTTCATAAATGGAGCGGTCCAATTAAACCCATGAAGCCTCAATTATGGAGTAAATATTTTTGTCAAACAAATTGCATAGAAGGTTGACAACTGCCCTGTTTTCTGTGCTGGTGAGAATATCAGAATTTGTTGGGAAATTGAGGACACTTGGATCCCAATCAAACGCTTTTCAGATTTTGCAATCAACAGCCCCTTCCCAGATGTTGAAGTTTGACATTTTGAAGGCCAGAACAGGCCGTTTGGTTTTGATGTTCCAGTGGAACAACATGGGTCTTTGACAAACTTGACAACTAACACATTCTCTGTTTGGCCAATCAAGGACATGTGAGGGGGAATGGCAGGGCCAGGAGTGTCACACTGACCGGCCATTCTGCTGATGGTGGCCTCCATTTGCTGGAACTGTTTGGTTAGTGTTGCTTGAAGCAATTCAAATTGCAAGTCAAATTTGCTCTTTGACACATAACCCGCCAACAAGTATGCCTGATCCCCCATTTTCTGGTCTTACACTTCTCCTCCTACCTCTTCTCCTGCGGTGGTGGTTTCCTTTTGTTTTCTGGCTAAGTTTTTTATCCAATCTTCCTTTCTTTTATAGTGCCTATTATCCATGGGTGTTTCTTTCCAGTTGGTTCACTGGCTTTTAACCTGTAAATTTATTTGACCTAACCATCCACTGCATCAGCTACCAGCCTCTTGTTTAGCCCAAAACCCAAATCCAAATTTTGGTAAGGAGAGAGGAGGATTCCAGGCCAGGTGGGTGATTAGGTAATTAGCTATGTACAAAGGTTTTTGACATCTGAGAAACATGTGAAATTACATGGGTCATGCCTTGTGACATATTTTGCCTTACCCTGTCTCTCAACACCTCAAATACTCCACCAAGCGTTCATTTCAAACCTTGCTCTAGATTGGCCAGTAATTAAACTCTTTCTAGGATTCAATTTGGGTTTGGGCTTGGTCAAGATCAATGACCTCCTCAGGCTTTCATTAAAGATTGTCTATGAAAGAGAAAAAAAAAGGTTCAGTATGCCATACAGAAGAACCTCATTATTATATTCATTGTTAAGCTTTGATAGGCTTCATTGGTTTTCTTCAAAATTAAATATCTGACAGGCTATGAACAGCACCCCACTTTCCTCAAAAAGAAGAGTGGAAAAGTTGGTCTTGTTCATTCTGGATGACTGTTTCTCTTCCAAGTATTACTCTCACCCCTCATCCATGACTGCAAGAAGAAGAAAAAAAGGTCAGCTTGAACCCTCTACATTCAGCCCTCTAAGGGAATTAGATCCACACATTTTGAATGAAGGATATCAGGAAAACCAGGACTGTATGATGAATAATTACTTGGCTGATGAGTCATATTAGCAATCATTCACCAATTCATCTAAATCAAACTTTCTTAGCTTCCTTTCTTCTTATACATGTATGAGAAATTTTTCATCCCAATAAATCAAACCATTCATGAGTACCCATCATCATGAATTTGAGCTATGCCCATCATAAGGTGACATCAAACTTCAAAAACTGACAACTTATTGTTCCTTGGAATCACCTCAGCATCCACCTTGGTATACTCAGAGTTGTTGTGCTCAGACTTGAAAGATTGAGACCAAATAACTGCAGACTAATCATCAAAAGTGCTCAAGCCATCAGCATTAGGATGTATCAAAGTTAAAAAACCCACCTTTTTTTTTTACCAAACCCAACATTTTTGATGGGAGGTTTCCAAATTACACTTATGCCCTAACTGGTGTGTTTCAAAATAGGGCATATCAGATTTAAAGTCTCCAAAACAAAATGAAATGACTGATTCCAGCCACACCCCCCCTGGTTTTTTTAACAAAAAAGCATTCCTCCAATTAAAATAAAGCTTCAATCTGAACTTTGGTAAGCAAGAAACCTTTCTCAACATTGATGTTTTTTCCAAAGTTTGCTTGATATATTGAAAATCTCAAAAGTCTTTTTTAACTCTGATACAGCCCAATGACAGGTTTCATAAAATTGGTAGATTTTGAAAATAAAAACCAATATTTATGGATTGCATCAATCACCCATCCATCCCTTGATCATCTCTCTACATATATTTGATAAGCATCATGAAGATTTCATTCAACCCAACACTCAACCAAGAACCACTGCATCCAAACCAATCAGACTGAAAATCCTCATCATCCTCACCCAAACAGACTTTCTAAAATCATCATACCACCCACCTGATCTTCATGACTTTCATCATCATCATTGGTAAACCCTTAAGTATCCAGAATATTCAATTGATTCATTAATGTCTCCTAAAAAAGTCACTTGGTTCATCATCTGACCCCTTCATCAGAAGATCCTCCCTAACATCTACAAACTATAGCTTTGAATCATTGAACCCATCATGACCTGGTCCTTCAATCTGAACTGCCCATACTTGATCATTGACCAAAATAATTCTCAAGCATAAATTTCAACCCATCAAGTGATCCTACCAGATCAAGCTATTGAGACCCTCAAAATCCCCCCACAAGATCTAAGTCAGGCCTCAGATCACCAAGATCATACTAAAACTGGACAAGTACCAAACTCATCACAACAAGACATCCTTTTAACAAGTTTCTGAAACCAAGAAAAGATTGGATCTATAACCTCTTGATCAATTATCATCTCAAACTGAACCCCAATTCAATCATTCATCATCATCATCATCAACTCTCCTAGCTCAACCCTTAAACATCCACCAACACCTCTCCACCATCAACCATCAAACCTTTCAACCTGACCCCCAATCAACTCATCATTGGAAGCGTGGAAGAACCCAATCAGTCATCACATTTTCTTGACTTTTTACCACCCCCACCCCCCCTCCCATGATTTTTTTTGATTCCTTTCTTCTATAATTTCTCTCTTTTTGTTATTCCTGTGTTGTTCTTTTTCACCCATCATGCAACTCCAGGCTAGTAGAATATTTGGGCCATCATAGATTTACATGTGCTCATACTCTCTAACCTCATCTGACAACTACATTCAACTCCCTCTCATCATCATCAAAAAAAAAAAAAAAAAAACTACCACTCTGACTAACACCTCTATTGTTGCAATCTCTATGATCCCTCCCATCACTTGTTTGCATCCATCTGCTTGTTTAACTCCTTGAACTCATCAGCCTCACCTTTATCACCAACTCTTTTCTCTAGCATCTTCAGCCCAAACTCTCTCCTATTAGGACCTATCAGAGTTAGAAAACCTGCCATTAGAAACCCATCATTTTTTTGACAAAACCCGCCATTTTTAATGGTGGGTTTCTGAAATACACATACCCCTTAACTGGTGTATTTCAAAATGGCAGGTTTCATGGAAATGGCAGATTTCAAACATCAAACCTGCCATTAAAACCATCATTTATGCATTATCATCCATCCACCATTTATCACATCCAAAACACCTGTTGGCACCTCTGCCTCAGAAAATCCATACCAATCCCATCTACATCAAATCACACATATCTCATCTCCATTGGTTCAGATCTCTATCACTTCACACAAATCCTGTAATTATCTCATAACCCTAAATCCCATCACTATCTTTCTCATCTCAACATTTCCAATCAAACATCCCAGAAGCAAGTTGAAAACGCAAAAAAAGCTGACTGAAATTTTGTTAATATTTGACTCTCATTCAGACTATGATTCAGACTACAATTTGGAATCAACATGTTTGGCTTTGAATGCTCTATTAGAAAAGCAATACATGGTTCCAAGAAGACAAACTATCCACAATCCTATGTATGAAAGGCAAAAGCTTCATCTCCTTCCCAACTTAAGCTTCCAGCAACTGTTCCAAATTCTATTGCCTTCATTGATAAAACTTTTGGAGATGATTGAAGACCACAACATCTTCCAGAAAAATTCTTGGAATCCTCAACGCAATCCAGCTATCCAACTGGCCATTTCTATTTGTAGATTGGGATCCAATTGAAATGGAGCAGTAATTAATTGATTAGAAAGTCTATTCTCAGTTGGTTATGGAACCATTGACTTATACACAAAAAGAGTCATGATTGCTATTATATCTTTCTTTTTCTCATTCCTTTCTTGGCCAACCAAAGAAAAACACAAGGAGATATCTCAAGCAATGGAGACAGAAGGCTTTCCAGGTTGCATTGGTTTTGTTGATGGAACCACCATCCCCTTGAGTCAAAAACCCAAGCTAGATGGAAACCACTATCTTGATTGGAAAAAGAGGAAATTGATTCATTCTTTTCCAATGAATTTGATAGAAATTTTGATCACACACTGACCAAATATGTTTAATCTCTTTGTTTAGATACTCCGTGGCCCTACAACTAGTTTTTGATAACAACAAGAATTTCATATCCCTCCACACTGGCCTTCCAGGTTCTTGTCATGATTCATATGTTTTCAATCAGATGCGGATTGCCCAACAACCAGAGAACTACTTTTACCACAATCAATACCTTCTGGCCAATTTGGCTTATGCTAGTGGGAAATATGTGGTTCCAGCATACCGGAATGTTTTGTCCGATGATCAAGGAAAAACCAATTTCAACTATCATCTTGCCCAATCACAAGTTTGGATTGAGCATGCAATAGGAGTCCTGAAAGGAAGATGAGCCAGCTTAAGGGAAATGAAAAAACAGCTTCAAAAACCCAAAAACATAAAGTTCCTCATCAACTGGATCATCACTTGTGTAATCCTCCACAACCTTTTGGCCAACATCAAAGACAAATGGGACAAAATATTTGAAGATTATATTCCGGATCCACCTCAAGTCATCCCTGTCTCATCTTGTCCCTCATCTTCTTATAGGAGAGAAAGGATTCTACGTCTCACCCTTGCTTCTTTTGATGAGTAATGTTTGATTTTGAAATAGTTAAAGAATCCCTTCACTTTATTTGTTTGGTTTTGGTTGTTCAACCAAGAATCCTAAGCCAAATCACTTGTTTTTTTTTTCTCTTTTGGTGGACTTAGACAAAACAGACCCAACACCTCACCCCACCAAACCACTCACCCCACCCCACTAAAACACCTGTCCACTCTCCTCCTCACCCACCACCACCACCTCACACATCACCTCCACCTCACCAGCACACCTAGTGTCAGGGTTTCAACCTCTATATCTATACTGGCTGTGGTTAAACCTGCAAGAATTAAGATAAAAACTCATAATTAAATCAGTAATTGACTTAATAAAACAATAACAATGTCACAGAAAAACACATCTAGAAAAATAAAAGAGTATTATGAGTAAAAAGCCACACCTTGAATCTCTATAAAGAGATAATGGACCTAGCGTTAACTGAGTAAAGACAAAAGTATCCTTTTTTACAAAGGTAAACTCACACCATTAAGGTAACAATAAATTTTACAACTCCAAAGGGCTTACCATGCAAACTTGGAGTTGAGTAATTGATTGTTTGCTGATTTTAATACTAAAGTTTAAGGCCCCAGTAAGTCTTCCTTCTGAGATTAAGTTTAATGGGCTTGTTAACTCTTGCCTTTGTGGTAGTCCAAACCTGTCCTATAGCCATCAGACTCACTTTTATAGTATAGAAACAGCTCAAACCCTCAAATTGGCCTCAGAAATGGATTTTACACCAAGAATGACCCATAGTCACTCAGCCAAAGTACCCCTCTATCTCTCATGGATTAGAAGATAAAGCCCAACAAACCTCCAACTGTGGCAAACTCATACCCAACCAGGTGTCACAGCTCTGTGGAAGGCATAAGGAAATACCTTGTAAAACCTCAAATACATACCAGTAACAGCTTACCCTCAGCACCAGGAACATACACTAACCCTGTATCCTCAGCCAGCAGATAGCAATACAGATACAGGAGGCAGTGCAACTATTTCATCTCCTGTCACCTCACCCAGAATACAAGCAAATATACATACAGAAGGCTGTGCAGAAGTACACAGGAACAGTGCCTGAAGGAGGAAGTGACACCAGTCCTAACAAGAACCAAACAAACAAGCAAATATACATACAGAAGGCTGTGCAGAAGTATACAGGAGCAGTATAGGCAGGAGAAAGTGGAACCAGGCTCAACCAAAACCAAACAAACTACCAGTAACAACAACCCCCAGCACCACACAGCAATTTATGTAGTCAGAAGCATGTAATGCCAAACAAAATACCAGTACCAACAACCCCCAGCACCACACAGCAATTTATGTAGTCAGAAGCATGTGATGCCAAACAAACTACCAGTACCAACAACCCCCAGCAGCACACAGCAATTTATGTAGTCAGAAGCATGTGATACCAAACAAATAACCAGTAAAAGTACCACAGGGCTACCCAGCAATATATACAGGCAGCCAGAACCATGCAGTACCAAACAACCACAGCACCACACAGCAATTTATGCAGCCAGTAGTATGTGATGCCAAAAGAACTACCAGTACAAGTACCACAGGCCTACCCAGCAATATATGCAAGCAGTCAAGACCATGCAGCACCAAAAAAACCACCAGTGAATGCACAGAAATATATGCAAGAAGTCAAGACCATGCAGCACCAAACAAACCACCAGTGAATGCACAGCAATACATGCAGGAAGAGCAGTCAGTACCAAATAAGCAAACAGCACCAGACCAACCTTATCAGCACCTCACAGAAATTTATGCAAGGCTGTGCAGGAATGAAAAACCTGTGCAATCTTTTCCCAACCAGCAGAATTGCCTCAGTTTCATGCAGTGTCTTTTGTCCAACCAGCAGAATTGCCTCAGTTTCATGCAGTGTCTTTTTCCAACCAGCTAAAATGTCTCATGTACCTGGATCCCACTGTAGAAGGGGAAGCCCCAGAACACCCTCAGGGGCAGCCCTGAGAATCCCCTGAGGACCATAAGGAGGGCCTCTCTGCCCTATCCAGGTTGTATCAGCATGCCCTCAGATGCCATCTGGCCTATTATCCCACCCAGCTCAATCCATCCTAACCACCTATAAGGCCCTCTTGGCCCAGATAAAAATAATATCAGTGAATCAGTTATAAAAGGAAAACAAGAAATCAGAAACCAAGTTATTACCCATCTTTAACCAATTAAACCACCCACAAGGTGCTTGAATAAGGGTTCTTCTGTGGCCTAAATATTCAGCACCAGATTAAAGAAAAACCACCCCTTAATCAATAAATAAACCTTACAAAGAAAGAGAGCACAAAAAAAAGAAACTACCAAACTTTCCTCTACCCAGCCCCCTGTGGGTAAACCCATCCTTGGGTCCTCTCCTGAACCATCCCTTTGACAAACCCTTGACCCCTTTAAATATTGGGATATTGGTTAAGATCACATATATCTTATCAAATAATTAACCAATAATCCAATACATCTGGTCTATTCTTCAACAAATCCTACCAATACCACAGTTAATAAATAATCTAGGTCTGATCTGAGACCTATATTAAGTCTTAAAGAAACCAGCAATTAATTTAAATAAATTATTGTGCAGACTTACTATAGTACTAGAAGGGCAGGCAATTCAAAACCACTCTTAGTATATACTAATACTCCAAAGGAGTAGAAGTAATACTCAATTCCCCTTCAAGGACTTCCAGCAAGCTATTTTCTACTTTATATATATACTCCCATAGGAGTCTCTACACTGTATTCTTGGATCAATGATAAAATGATTAACTGGTCATGAAGGGGCTATAGGGTGAAGAAAATTGTCTTTTAAGGTAAAAGGAGCCCCCAGGGGACTCAAGGAGTCATCAGGGGAGAACTAGGCTCCTCCTGGTTTTGTCTCCAAGGGCTCAGAACCCCATTACATCTTACCCCATGAGAAACAAAGTACTAGTACTCATTGGGGAAGATTTTCTATCAAAAGAAAAGGTCCTATTTACATACCCCAAAATTTATATAATCTACAAATAAGCTCAGGGAATTGTGAGAGGAAGCTCCAAAGGCTCAGGAAGTTATATTAAAGCATAATCACATCCTCAAGGGGGATAATATTAAGCTTATTTGATTGGTTTTTACAGAGTGGAGAGTATAGCTTGAATTATTTGCTATAGTTTCCCCCCAAGGGGACGGAACTTACTGGGAAGTTATGTGTAAATAGTTGGGACGCATCTGATTCCTCCTAAATTACTTTAAAGTCATATTAGATCTCCATCTTGATAGTATATATTATCAAGGTTTTAATTCTATAATTAATACTCATAAAAACATACTTATAAATTATCATAAAATATTATCAAAAATTACATGACTCTGAACTTCTTGATCAATTTTCATTCTTGTCTATATGGTGGGTTGAAAAAGTGACCTTGGTTTCAGATAATGGAAGGTAAGCCTATTACTTAACCACTATACCAACAAGACATATGAGTTGTGCAGGCATTTAGACAACTCCAATTCTTTTGTGGCTGACACCTGGTAAGCTTCCCCGCCTCCTCCTCATCCTCCCCATCATCCAATACTGACATCCACCCCCCTCCATCCCCCTTCAGCCCCCCCACCTCACCTCCTGGGTTGCTTCCCCAGGTAAGCTCCCCCCCTCCTCCTCATCACCCTTTTCCCTCCCCCTTGCTCCCAACTAATGCCCCCCCCTCTCACCCCCCCACCTTGCCTGCCAGCGCCAATTGCCACCCCCTTGCTTGCCAATGCCAATGGCCAAAGCCCCCTCTTGCTGCCCCCCCCTTGGCTTGCCAATGTCAACAGCAACCCCCTTGCTTGGCAAAACCAACGGTTCCCCCCCCTTGGCTTGCCAACACCAATGGACACCACCTTGCTCACCAATGCCAATGGCCACGGCCCCCTCTGACCCCCCCCCCCCTTGGCTTGCCAATGCTGATGGCCACAGCCCCCTCTTTCTTTGCACTTGCCAATGGCCCCCTCTTGCTTTGCCCTTTCCAACAGCCCACTCTTGCTTTGCCCTTGCCAACAGCACCCTCTTGCTTTTCCCTTGCCAATGGCCCCTGCCCCTCTCATCTGAACACAGAAGTGTGTTGAAAGGAAATCCCTATAAAAATCAAACTCTGTGCCTCCACCATTGCTTTCAACCTGCCACCCACCTTTCACAAATCTCACTCATCCTTCCGTGCTCTGTCCATCTGCCTATCTCCACTTCTCCTTCCTCATTCTGGCTAATCCCCATCTCTTTCCTCATCTGCTCATCCTCACCTCCCTCTCACAAACCATATTGCTCCCATTGTCATCATCATCATCCCCCTCCAAAAACAACAGTCTTCATCGCTCCACTCAGCTCTCAAACCAACCCCAGAACCTTGACCAACCTATAATCAATATCCCCCCCTCTCCCACCTCCCTCTCATACCTCCCTACTCCCATTTCCCTCCCCATTCCCCTCAATTCAAACAATCCTAGCACTCACCCTCAACCAGCTCATCATCTTCCCCCACTCAATTGTTTGTTCTTTCCCCCACTAGATCATCACCCCTCCCCCTTTGTGCTTTCATCCTTCATCACCAATGTTTGATCTCCACTCCCTCTCCTTCCCATATCCACCATTGACTTCCCTCCCAGGACTCAATCCTCAACCCATCCCTCAAAACCCAAGGTTCCAGACTCCGATTGTTTTCCCCCTGAGCCCCTCCTCAAACAACCCCTACTTAGTCAACCCTTCAAATCTTGAGCACCACCCAAACTTGATTGCAACCATCCCCAATCCAAATCAAGCCCCAAATCAGCACATCCATGCCAAAGTTCATTCCATAAAGACCATTGAAACCCATCCTATGAAGTTCAGTGACCCATCTCATCCCCCCCTAAGCTTTGATTGCCATAATTTTAAATACCACAGCTCAACAAGGGCTTTGATATAAAAATAAATAAATAAACCCACCCAGAAGGGAAAGACTGACTTTTTTGGGCTCTCTATCCTCATGATTCATGACTTGCTACAGAATCTCACCCATCATTCCACCCAAGCTCAACCAAGCTTTACATTTCATGCTCAGGACCACTAATCTCCGCATTGGGTCTAACAAACTACCAATTGATCTATTTGATCTTACTGGTTTTGAATCTTTCAAAGAAACTGAATTGTTCTGGAAATAATATCAGCAGAGTCTCTTGACCAGTTTGACTTGACAGGACTATCAACAGCTGGCCTCCCCCCGCACGCTCCACCCACCCCCCCCTTCCCCCGGCTGTCCCCTGCCCAACCCACTGCTGCCCAGCTGAACAAGCCACCCCCCCTCCTCCTGCCCAGCCAATGGAGCCCCACCTCCTCCCCAGCCAATCAAGCCCAGCCTGCCCCATCCTCCCTGGCCCACTGACCCCGGCCCGTTTTTTTCACACCCTGGTATTTTTTTTGTTTTTTTTAAATTATTTTTTTCATCATGTGACTGACATGGTTTTTTTTTTTTATATATTTTTTTTCTTTCTTTTTTTTCTTTGTAACCCTTCTTTGACCCCTTTTTCTTCCATTCTCTTTCTTCTCCCACCGCACTCACAATTTCATACTCCAAATTGAAAACCTTCTTGATCCTCATCCCAAGAAGAAAACTTGCCTGGGAGGGAACAAGATGGAAGGAGATGAGGTGACAAACATAAAGAGAGGTGGAAAGCAGAGGGCTTTGAAGCAAAAGAAGGATCAAATGAGGGAATCAGAGATCTCTTTGGAAATTGCAGAGGGGGGCATCAATGAAAAGTTTGTATGGTCTGGACGGAAGCTACAACCTTTGGATCTGTATCCTGCCATCACTTCCAAAAAGAAAAAGAACAATTGAAAACCCTCACCCACTGAGTTTGAAAATGCCAAGCAGACAATCAAGCAATTCCATTTCTTCACCCATGGAAAAGTAATTGTTATCAATAATTCTTCTCACAAGGGTCTTGTTGCAATAATTGAATTTTTCCCTTTGGATAAACTTTCTGACCAAGACAAGAAGGACATCAACCTTGTGAAAAATTTCCTTCACCAGACAAAAAAATTTGTCAACACTGTTGGTCCCTCAAGATCTTGGGGTGGAAAAATGTGGGAAATTGGATGGAAATAAATCAATGCACCCCTTTGAGTTAATTGTATTCTATGTGAATAAATCATCCATTCAATCTTCCCCTCAAGAGTACACTTTTCTCAACCTTAAGGCCAACAAAGTCTCTCAAATTTTAGGACAAATGTTTTGAAATTTGTCCAGACTTCCCTTTGAATAAAACTGTGAAATAATGAAGGACAACTGCATCCCCTCCTTCTCATTTCTGCTATTTGGTTCCCAGCCTACACCCTTTGACTGCTCTCCGCATGTCACTTTCACATCCAACTCTTTTTACAACTCACCTCACATTGACAAAAGTGAAATCTTGGGGTATTACTTTTTACTTGCAGTTCCAACAAAGAAATCAAATGGACAAATTATTCAAACCACAGATGAATTTCAAGTGCCAGACAGCCAATTTGTAATTCCTGACCTGGGGTTTGGAATTGATTTTAAGAAAAAAGGTATAGTGAAAATGGTTTGGGCAGCAAATAAGTACAAGCACTGTACATTTCCTTCTGTGGACACAGCCACCCATACCAGAATGGCCATGTCCATGAAAATTAACAAAACAGCTTAAAAAATTTGCAGTGACTTAGAAAGTGGGAAAATATATTCTAGGAAAACAAATATATAAAAAAAATATTTTTTCATTAGTGGGGTTAAAAATAGTCTTAAGCATTGTTGTAATCAAAAACAATTTTTTTTATTTTTAAGTTTTTCATCAAAGCAAATATATTTACAAGCCCAGCATTTGATTAATGTGCTTTCATTCATCTACGGTTCTACTGCTACCCATGTATGCTGCAGCCATTGACCACTTATACTTTTTTTTCTGTTTCCAGTTGTTCCCTCTCCATTTCAAGTAGTTCTTGCTGTTAATCCTTCTCCTTTTCCTCTTTTTCAAATTATAGCTCAGCCTGTTTCAAATTTCACTTGGAATCCCATTTTTGTTGATGAGCCAAACTCTTGGATTTCTGCTTTTGCAAATCAATAGCCAGTTGAAAATCCCACTTCTCTTTTCAAACTGAAGTTTTTCAGATTTAATTTGCCATTTCACTGTTTTTCAGAGGGGAATAGGAACAAGCTTGATTTTGAAGGCAAGGAGAATCCAATGAACTTACTTTAATCTTTCTTCTCCATGATATCCTCAAAGCCCAAACAATTTGAAGTGTTTCTCCTCTTTTGAATGCTTTTGGGGTTGATGTTGATGGAATTGGAGGCCTTTTGCTTTCCCTTTGCAGAGGAGGTTTGTGTGGGAACATCATTGCTCTCATGTGAAGGGGATGTCGGAGGCCCCATTGGCTTGAGTTTTTGGCCATTCAGGAATGGATGAGCATGTTTTTTTACAACCTAAATCAGTCAGGATTAACCAGAAAGAAGAGATAAGATCTTGGTTCCTTACTTGAGTAGATGATGAAAATGGTGGCGATACAGGAATAACTTGCTTCTTGTTGGCCAATTTGTTAAGTTCTTCCACCCCAGGAAGAGAGAAATCCAAAGAAGGAAGTGAGGGGTCCAAGGAAGGGTTTGAATTTTTGATCAATGCTGATGTAGACGTCATTGGAGCTGATTCTGTTGTAATATTCTCCTCCACATCAGATTTGGGCCACTCATAGGTTTCATTGGGATTGTCATTGCTAGGCCAAGCATCCACAACCAGGTCCTCAGCATCAACTGAATCTGATTGTTAGGCATCAAAAGCGGCTAAAGGGGTGATCTTGACCTTCTTTCCAAAGATTTCATCCATTTGAACATAAAAAGGACCAATGGAGTCCAAATTACCAACAAAAAAATTGATTACCTTTGCTTTATTGGAGTCAGTGATACCAAAGCCAGTGGAGATTGAAATTGAGTGGGCTTTTTTGTGCTTGGTTTGGTAGTTCTTGAATTGCTCCTGCATCTGTTTGGATGAAAGATACAGCATCCCTTTGGTTTTATTCTTGAGTTCATTGGCCATCAGGAGATAACCATTGAACTTAGAGGAAGGAGGTTGGCCAACTCATGTTTCATTGTTGGATCCAAAGAAAGCATTGTAGTTGGATGAAATTTTGAGCCAGTTTACCAGGATGATGTGATCAGCTCTTTTGAGCTGACTTGAGCCTGTGGAAGCTGATGGGGGAGGATTGTTGGATGTCAAGTTCCTGGGGGATGTTTGCTTTGGTCCATTGGATTGTTTAGTGGAATTGTGGGGGGAGGATTGCTGAGGGGACATTTAAAAAGAGTAAGGGATGAAGCAATGAAGTGATGAGAGTTATGAAGTGATGAGAGTGATGAAGTGATGAGGGGATGAGAGTGATGAAGAAAAGAGGATAGGAAGAGACAAGAGTGATGAAGTGACAAGAGGGATAAAGCAATGAGAGTGAGGATGTGATGAAAGCAATAAAGTGATGAGAGTGATGAAGCAATGAGAGTGATGAAGCAATTAGGATAATGATGCAATGAGATTTAGCTGGATGTGATGAAAGCAATAAAGTGATGAGGATAGAGTTGAAGAGATGAAGAGCAATGAATAAATTATTTTTTTCAGATGAAGTTTGAGGTAGAATTTTTTGGAGGTTGGTGGAGGTTGGAAACAAGGGATTTATGAAGTGGACAGGTGGTTGAAGCCTCTATATAATTTACTTGAAAAAAAACACTTATTTCCAGGTAATCTGATATGTCTGATGTGAAATAAGTAGGTTTTTTGATTTTTAATGGCGGGTTTGAAATGGCAGATATGGTTTGAAACCCGCCATTAAAAATTGGAAAGTTTGCTTTTAGCTGATACACCCTATTGAGTTCTTTCTCCTTCACCTGATCCCTTAAAGGCATGTTTCCTTATCATCACTTCTTGGGATTTGTATTTTCTTCCTCTTCTCTTGCTCTTTCAGTTATATTTCTTCTTTGCTTTATTTTTTTCATCATTCTCATCTCTTCTTTTCACTGAATCATATTCCTTTCAGTTTGTCCCATGAATTTAATCAAATTGATTGATTCAAGGAGCTCAAACCAGAGAAATTTAGCAAAAAATGAAAGAAAAGAAGCACCCCAGATAATCTTGAACCCAGAAAAATATTGAACAGTCCAGAGAATCCCTTGTCTCAAAAAATTTGATTATATCCAGTAGTTGATCCATCTCTAGAGATGCCTCTGTAGGAAGAAAGTTCTCTCCTAATGCCTGATGGCCAACATAATTATTCAGAAAACTTGGAATTATTGCTTTTTATTCCATAATTGCCCCTGGAAACTCTGAAAATCCCTGAAAGTAATGAAGCTCCATTGTTAAACAATAAAGCTTCCAGTCTATTAACAAGAAGGGTTGTTCTTGGGTCTGATTTATGTATCTAGAATATCCAGGTGACTTGGATTCATATGTGATGGAGTGCAAGAAGATCTGAAATGAGCTGGCTATTGTAAACCTTCAAATGCCCAACAATCTTACGTGTCACTCAATAATTTCCAAGAAACACCATGGAAAAAAAATCATCAGTTGATTAATAGTGACACACCTGATGACAAAGGGGCCCTTTGAGCCCTGGTATGTCACTTGTAATCAGGTGATCATTGTTTTTTCATGGTTCTTCCTGCTGAACACTGGCATGTTTTTGATACCATAATCCCAAATGAAAAAATCACCTGAAACCTCAATGCCTTGACTATTGCTACTTACCAGGTTACTCATCTTCCCACTTTGAAAGCCTCTGTTTGTACCTCAACATCCAATCCTCCTTTTTCACCAATCAATCAGACTTCCAAGCTTTACCAAATTGCCTGAAATTTAGATCCAACTAACTGTATCTCATCATCCCATCACCCCCTTATATATCTTAATAAAATTCTATCTTTCAACTCCTGCAATAATCAATAATAATCCACTCTAAATCTTGACATAAAATATGTAACCAAAAACTATACTGGCAATATTTATTCCCCTGAATTCAAAAAAATGGTTTGAGACCATTCACAAAAAACTAACAAGCTTAGAATAAAATTGGTTTGGATTCTGGTAAATATTTAAGAAGGATTTTAATCACCATACTTCATCCAGGTCTTCAACATCACAAGGAATAGAAATTTGCTATAAAATACAAGGATATTCTATGTGTTGATGGCTTCTGTCAAGTAAATTTAGTAAACTACAATGAAAATCTTTCTCCTACCAGTTGATTAACTTCTATTTTAATCCTTATTTTTCATGCCACTAAAACCTGGGTGGATTTTCATTAAATAAACATCAAATATGATTTTATCAAAGCACCTCTTAGCAAGAACATTCACCTCAAGATTCCTCCAGGCCTCACTAAATTCCCTGGTAAATATTGTCTACTAATGAAGGAATTTGGTGGCTTGAAGCATGCCCCACAAGTGTGATAAAACAACTTACCATCCTTGCTAATTTTGATTGGCTTTGGAAATTGACACACTGCAATGTGGATTTTATGCAGATTCAAAAACCAGATTTACATCCAAATTAAAATACTTGCAATCTTCAGGAAGGATTCTTTTGTATTTTTCAATGAATTGGAATCATTTTTTTCAAATAAGAGATCTAGGGGGTAAAAAGGAATTTCTTGGAATGAATGCCTCCATTTCCAACAGCTAAATTC
>CM062622.1:19664184-19679184 GCA_025617555.3 Puccinia polysora | reverse complement strand
GGATGGATGGAGTGAGTAGGAGATGATGGGACCAACTGGAGACTGAGAGATGATCAATGATAGGAGTAGGATGTTGGGAGTTGATTGACATGAGGATGAGAAAGAGGACAAGGGAATTTGCTGAGAGGTGACCAAGTTGCCAACAAGGTTGCCATTGAGGTAGCAAGAGGAGTTGCAGACAAGCAACAAGGAGTGGGAGGAGCATGATGGGATTGAATGATGAGTTGAGGATGATCTATTGATGGAGGTTGGATGACAAAGGTCTTCCATGATGAGATTGCCATCATAGTAAAAGGAGGAGGAGATGGAGATGGAAAAGTGGAAGGCAAACAGGGGGAAGCAGACAATTTTAAACCACAAGTTTTGATCAATGTGCTGATGGAAAGTTGTCACAAGGATGATAATTGAAGGATGAGATTGGTAAAAAGAATTCAAAGCAGAAGGGGCTAGCAATGATGGTGAGACTAATCAGGGAGAGATGAAAGCAATCAAATGACCAACCAAGCTAGGATCAGTGCCTGGGATGATGATGAGGATCCAAAGTATTTTACAGGTTGTTAATAATCCGGATGAGCATTATGAACATTTGATTGGGAGGCCTGACTGAGTAGATCACCAACAGTTGTAGATGGAGCCAATAAGGATGTTGAGGAGGATGGTACCAGGGATTGGGAAGACCTGTTTCTAGGTGATAATCAGGGAGATGATAAAGGATTGAGAGGGCAGGATAGCTAGGAAGTAGGATCCAGGATGGCCACTTTCCGGCAGGATGAGATCATCTGAGAATCAGCAAGATTAGGGAAAGCACTTGAATTGGAGGATGAAGTGGGTCAATGAGGGGTCTTTGGAGCTTGAGGCAACGCAGTATCAAAGAGAAATCTTGGGTAATGGTGATTGGTGGAGCTGAGTGGCAATCAAGGTTGCAAGAAAGGTTGAAGGGCAATTAAAGTGGCAATAGAAAACACGTGAAGGTGAATAGAATGATGGGAGAGAAGGCAAGGGTGGAGGTGAGTAGGATTATGATGGAGAGGGTATGAGATAGGGGTGAAGACTCAATTTAACAAGGGAGGATAGGAGGAAGGGGGGACCTGGGAGGAGATTAAGGCCTCCAAGAGATCTTCATCTGAGATGATCAGTTTTTTCCACCAGGTTTGAATCATGATTGATCCAAGGGTTTTGGAATTTGAGGTTGATTGACAATCTGATGATCAATTTGGCCAAGAAGCCCATTAATTGAAATTGAGCCAGTTGGGATCAATATTTGGAACTGATTTAATCATTGAGTTTGTTGGATGTCTACCCAGTGGTCAAGTAGTTGTGGATCAAATTGAATGAAATAGCTGTGGGGAGTTTTTTGATTGAAGGAGAGTAGCAAACAAGGTTGCAGTCAAAAAGACCATGAATGTGCCGGGCAATAGAAATTCATCAGTGGATAGGGTGATTAATAGAAAATCTAGCCCAGCCTGGCTGGTTGGATCAGTTCTTGGGATGGAAGGGTTGAATTGAGAGGTTGAGAGAGTGGTTGGATGATGGGGAAGAAGGATTGTTTGAGTTTTTCAATGATCCTCTTAGGGATAAATTAGGAGAATGAGGCCGTGATCCAAGCAACATTGTTGAAATGATTGGGATTGGAGCATGAGGATTTTTTGACAAGGCTACTGGATTGATTGAAACAATCAGGCGGTGGTGGGATCTTGGGAAAAGCCTTGAAGGATTTAGTGAACTGGAGGAGATGTTGGTTTTGATCTCAAAATTGGCACTGGGGTTCTTGAGGTCAGAAGGGAGTATTGAAGCAGTTAACTTGGAGACAATGGATGAGTTAGAAGGAATGATTGACTGGAGGCTTGCCATATTCAAGGGTTTTGGATGAGGATGGGGAGTTTTAATTCAAGACCAAGGGAGAAATGAGGGAGAGGATGGTGAGGTAAGTGAGAATGGATGAAGTAGGATTGATTGAGTTGGGAGTTTGATCTTGATAGGTAAGGTAACCAGTGAGAACAATGATTTTTACTGGATAACTTGGTTGGATGAGATTTGGCTTTTAACCGTGAAGAGTTGAATAAAGGCTGAATACCTCAGAGAGATGAACAGGAAATGGTAGGCTATGAATGAGCCTGGTGAGAAGTAATAATAAGGCTAAAAAGAGCCAATGGAAAAGGGATCTTACTTGTAAAGGCAAGTGGAAATGATCTGAAGGGGAGGAAGGGACACTCCGGTTAAGTTGTCTGGTAATCAGATGGTTTGCATTCATGGTCCAAGGGAAGGATGAGTATTTATGGAGAACTAGAGCACACCAAAGGGGGCCTAAGGAAGCTGGTTAGGAAAAATTGAGAGTCCCAGAGGGGGCCTAAGACATGAGTAGTGAGTTAATGAAAATAGTCACATAGAGATAAAGTGTCACACAACCACCCCACGTACTATAGGTCAATCTTAGATGATTGTGAGCGCAAAGGAGAAGCCAAGGGCAAGGGAAAGTGCAAGGTAGCAAGGGATAACTGCAAAGTGCAAACTTATGGTGGAGTAACTCAACACAGCAGCAAGAGGGATGAATGTTTCAATGGAAGGGAACCAAAACCAAGCCCCATGTGATGACTGGATGTAGCAAATGCAAGAACGTATGAAATTAACTAACTGAGAAGACAATCCCCAGGCAAGCGGTGTAGCCTTTATAAGGTAATTCCAAATGACTAGATACAACCTGATTGAAGGTCAACTACAGTTACAAGCAATGAGGCAATGAATGACATGAACGGAGTACAAAATGAAATAACAGTATGAATGTTTCCAAGGTCTTAGCGGAAGCTCAAGACAATAGAGGGCAAATGTATTGGAGTGTAACGGTTTAGACATGAGGGAGTGAGGTCAAAGGCAATGCAAATATGAAGATGTGGTTTATGCAGGGTAAGGGACTAGTCCATTTGAAAACTATACATTTGAGGTGGCTTGACTAGCGTGAGTGCAAACTAGCAAGAGCATGTGACCCAGAATGGGAACCCAAGGGTTATTGATACCCACTGTGAAGGAGCGGATCCTGAATGGATGGTTGAATGAGGTAGAGTTGACTGCAAGTTTTGAAAGTGGGTGCTGAGTCAGTTGCCAAGGATGGAAGGTCATTATGCAAGCCAGGGTTGGTAAGCAGAAGGCACCATTGATGTTGTGCTTTTATTTTGTCACGCTTATGAACTGAGGTAGATGGTACTGAGGAAAAGGGTATGTCAAAGTGGGAGGACAATAATCCTTAAGCTTGAAGTGTGAAAGTTGCCCGGGTATAAAGACGCGAGCTCCTGCAAGCTTTCAGACAATTTTACCATCAATTCCAAAGTTGTTATAAATACTGTATACCAATTAGAATTACTTCTTTGTCTTCTAAATAGATTTATAATTAATTATGTTGTCATTGTCATTCCACCATTGAAAAAACTGCATTTGACAAAACAAGCAATGCATCCCTAGTACTGCCATGCAAAGTATCTGAGGCAAGTGCAAACAATGTTGTTTGCGCAAGGTTGCTTGCACGTTCCATATAAGTAGCAAGCAGGTTGTGGATGTCCCAGCAGCTTCCAGAAGGGAGGTACAAAGTCAAAGGTAGGCGCTGCAAGTCAATTACCATATACTGACAGTGCCAGAGATTGAGTTCTTAGTTATTTGGAACCCTGGTAAGTCAAGGCTTAGAGACTAACAATAAGTAAAAAATAAAGAAAGGAAATGGAACTAATATAATCTTTGTTGTTTGTAGTACTGCCACAATTTCAGCAATATACCACTAATACACCTCCGCCGCCGCCACCATATACTGGGTCAATTGGGTTTGAAGTGCAAGCCAAGGAAACACAGACAGTCAAGGAGGTGAGAGAAGAAGGAACAATGACTGAAAGGGAGGTAGAAATGAAGAAAAGGGAGGAAAATGAAGAGGAAGGAAATGGGATAGAAGGAAGGAGTGGAATGGAGAGGGAGGTGGAGGAATGGAATGGAAAGGAAAGGGATGAGATGGAGGGCAGAGATGAGGAGAACTGGGTGCGAGTCAAAGGGCTGATCAAAAAATGATGCAAGGCAATTGACTGGAGATGTTGGGGAAGGTTCTTCAAGGGGCAAGGGGCCAAAGGAAGAGAGCTCACAAGGAACTCATGGAGGAAGGTGGATGAAATACCCAACCAAAGAGAGTTCGGACTGCAAAGTACAGGGAGATCTTTGAGAGACCTCTGGTGACACAAGTGATGAACTTGCAAACGCTGTCTTCTTTGGTAGATTACAAAGTTTTGGAAGAATTTAGGTCAATGGTAGAGGAATTGAACAAGAATTGGAAGGAAGCAGAGAGAGAAATAAAGGATAGTCTATAAAGATGTATTTTGTAATCTTATATATATATATATATATATTTATTATTATTAATTTGATTTAATTTAATTTATTTTTTTTTCAAGGGAAATAGGATTATTATTTCAAAATAAAACGTCAAGGGATAAAAACTGTGAAAAGAAAAGGGGGATAAGTTTTTCAGAAAGGAAAAGGAAATAGAATAGGGAAATGGGATGAGATTAATGGGAAGGAATGGGATGGAAATCTGGAATGGGATGGAAGCTATGATTGGCGAGGTTTGCAAGGGTAACTTTCATGGAAGTTTCAAACCAAATTGGGAGATTTGCAAAGGTGATTGGCTGGTTCCCACAAGGTGCAATCATTGTTGGACTGGAAGCCAGTCCATTCAACAAGGTATTGAAGCTTTCCTTTGCATAACCTGGAATAAAGGATACGGCTTACTTCCCACTCTAACTGATCTTGGACACTGACTGGTTGAGGAGGAGGATGAGTTTTTCCCAGGTATTGGACTCAAGCTGGCTCTAGGAGAGACATGTGAAAGACCGGATGGATACCTTTCCATTTTTCAGGTAAGGTGAGAGGATTGATTTGACTTTGAAGGGGCCAAGATTTCTTTCAGATAGTTTACAAGTTAGGCACGTACTGAAAATATTTCAAGTATCAAGCCAAACCCAATCTCCTACTGCAAAGGTTGGGGCCAAAGTGAAAAGCCAATCTGCTTGTTCCTTGTAGCCCTGGTTTTCTGCTTTGAGGTTGGTTCAAATTTGCGTTTGAAGGGATTGAATGTGATTAAGGTAATTGGTAGCAGGTTGAGAAGGTGCTACATGAAGGGAAGAGAAAGTTTGATTTATACCATAAAGAGTCTGGAAGGGGGACTGTTTGGTGGAGGAATGAGTAGAGTTTTTTTAGGAAAATTTGGATAATGGGAGCCATTGCAACCAGTTTTCCTGTTGTTAGGAGACATACATTTGGAGATACTGTTTGAGGATATGATTGAATTGCTTGGTTTGCCCATTTGTTTCCGGGTAGTAAGCCGTTGATAAATTGCAAGTGATCTTCAAATGTTGGCACAGCAAGGTCCAGAAGCTAGAGAAAAAAAAAGCTCCACAATCACTAATTATTTTATCAGGGAGACCATGCTTTGAGAATACATACTCTATGAATAAATTAGCTAAGTCTTCAGAAGAGGCCGTCACATTGCTTCAAAGAAATGAAGCCATCTTTGAGAAGCAATCTACAACTACTAAAATAGCATTGTAACCACTAGAAATAGGTAATTGCAAAATGAAATCCATAGAAATAAAGTTCCAAGGAATCAGAGGAATTGGAAATTTCTGGAGCAGCCCATACTTCCAAGGTTTCAAGTACTTGTTCCAATTGCAATCATACCACGCGTTAACATAGTCTTTAACTTCATTGGTCATACCAGGCCAATAGAAGTCTTGTGCAATCAATTGGTAGGTTTTATCCTGCCCATAATGACCAGAAAGCAGAGAATCATTCCTTGACTCAAAGATATCTAACTTAATGCAAGGATTATCTGGTACTACTTTACAATTTTTATAAACTAAATAATCATTTTCATCAATAATATAATCACTATCTAATAAGTTTGCATTCTTGCAAAGTTTGCTACACTTGAGGTTTTCAAGTTGAGCTTTTTGTAGTTTAAAAGCTAGATCTCAAAGGTGAGTGATTATCAAACTGAGTTTGGCAGATTGGATTGAGAAATGTGTCCTAACATTTTCAGGGTTGTTGTTGGCAAAGGTGCTCCCCCCTCCTGGGTAAACGTTGTCCCAACGTGACAAAGCATCAGGGACTACCGCTTGTTTCCCAGGACGGTACATGATTGTAAAGTTGAACTTGGAGAGATATTTGGCCCAACGTGCCTGTCTGCGTGTAAGGACTTTTTAGCTCATGAAATATTTCAAAGAATTTTGATCAGTGAAGACCTCAAAAGGTTCCATAAGACTCAAAAGTTATGAACACCATTTTTTCAAGAAATAAACAATTTCAAGAAGTTACTTGTCATGAATCTTGTAGTTGGGCTCTGCAGCGAGCAGTTTGCCCAAATCAAAAGCTATGGGGTGAAAGAGAGAAGAAGAGGAGGAAAACTGCAAGATTACTCCTGCAATTGCATAGTCGCTTGCATCTGTTTCTACAATAGTGCAAACTAGCTCATTAAAGTGAGCAAGTATTGGAGCAGTGGTAAATGCTTTTTTCAGAGCTTTGAACTCCAAAGCAGCTTGTTCTGTGAAAAAAAAATGAGTGTCTTTTTGAAGAAGGTTAGTAAGGTTTACGGTTTCTTTGGCATAATGCTCCATAAACCTTCTGTAAAAATTACTGAAACCAAGGAAAACTTGAAGGTATTTAACAGAAGAAGGTGGGGGCCAGTCCAATATGCGCTGGATTTTTGCTGGATCCATTGATAGTCTTTGCTGCAAGACTATGAAACCTAGAAATTGAAGAGAAGTAGTATGGAATTCACACTTAGAGGCTTTTGCAAACAGGTCATTCTTGCAAAGTTTCTGCAGCACCTCTTGCACATGTGCAATGTGATCCTCAAGAGTCTTTGAGTAGACTAGTATATTGTCAAGATACACCACAAGATATTTCTCTACAAGGTCAGAAAAATGTCATTGACAAAATGTTGAAAAGTGGAAGGAGCATTTCAGAGGCCAAAAGGCATGATGTTATACTCATAACTGCCAAACCGTGTTCTCATTGTGGTCAAATAATCATGACCTTTTGCAATGCAAACTAGGTTATAGGCACCTTGAAGTTCTAAATTTGAGAAATAAGCAGCTCCATGAAAGAGAGTGAGTAGGTGCAACATAGGTGGTCCTGGGTAGGCATTCTTCCAAGTTACCTGGTTCAGTTTCCTATAGTTGACACAAAGGCAAAGTCTGACATCTTTCTTTGGAACAAATAATACAGGTCAACCGGTGTTTGAATCCCTTTGTTGAAGAAATCCTTTTATTACATTTTCCGCAATTTATTCTTAAAGCGCGGTTGATTCCAGCTTCCAGAGAGAGTAGACTGGTCCAGGTGCTGGTGGTGGGCCAGTAAGTTTTGTTAGAATTCTGGTCAGCAATTAGCTTAGGCAAATGAGCAGTATTTAAAGCAAAAGAAATGCTGGACACTGGGTGTCAGTATTGGCTAATGGGGCTCTCAAAATGGGGCAATATGTTGGATGAATTTGATTGGAATGATGAATGAATGGATGGAAAACAGCAGGGAGAAGAGCTCCTTAAGTACAAAAGATTGGCCTCTTGTGAGCCCATGATACAACAAGCCAAAAGGCAAATTTTCCGCCCCAAAAGAGCTTTACAGGCTTTAATAGCCTTGTTACTTGGTTGGGAATACATCAGCCCGCATGGTGTCAGTTCCTGAACCCTTACAACCGGCCTATTCCGGTTCATTCCAGTGTTTCCACCATTACGGGGCTGAACCAGCCCCTTGCTGTTCAATCCCCTTGGCTGGTTGTCCATTAAAACCAGCCATGATGACCTCATTACATTGTTTACGGGCTGGTTGCCTCATGCAGTCAGCCCCTGGCCCCTCAAATGGGCCAGGTGGGACCCAGGTCACACCTGGGTCCAGTCTCAGACTCACATGGGGGGATGTGACCAGCGGAAATGCTTTCCCCAACCTCTTTCTCTCAAATCCCTGGTGGGGGCGGTCAAATCCCCTCACCAGGGGCCCTGGGGGCTGATACCCCCAGGGTGTTGTCAAGAAAGTTGGCCTGGGAGGTGATCAGGTCCCCCCAGGCCCATTGCTCCTCCCCCTTGGTAAAGGGGGGGGGGGGGGGGAGAGCGCCCCTGCTTGGTTGCTTCACACACTTGATGGTGGAGGGGTGATGAATTCCCCCCCACCTGCCTGTTGCTATGCTTGCGGCCGGCGCCGCCACCTCCTTGGGCAAGGGGGTGGTCAGGTCCCCCCTGCCCTGACCGACCGCACTGTTGCGGCCGGTTGCTGGCTGGTTCAACCCAGCCAGCTCGCCCCCATCCCCCTTGTGACGGCAAGTGAGGGGAGGGGGAGCGAGCCGGGGCCGCAAGCCCTGGCTCCGCGGTGCTGGTTGCCGGGTGCGACCAGCTGGGCCCGCGCAGCATCACACCGCGCGGGATCCCTTGGCCGCGCAACAGCCCCGCGCGGGCCCTTGGGCCCTGCGTGGGCCGTGCCAAGGAACACAGGCGGCCCCAAGCGGGCCGCAACATGGGCGGCGGCCCTTAGCGGGCCACGACATGGGCGGCGGCCCTTAGCGCGCTGCGACAGGGGCGGCGGTCCCAATGGGCCGCCCCATGCCCAAATTGTGAGAATTACATACTTTGGCGGACCAGCCTGTCTGGCCAAGTATGTCCATCATAAAGCTTGGGCCCTTTTATGCCCAAATAAGCCCATCTGGCCTTGGTGGACCATCCACCCTGGCCGGCCCGTGAGGGCCCGTGTCCCAAAAGACCAGAAAAACGTGTTTTGGTGCCCAAATGCCCAAAACCAATAACACCCACATGGGCCCACGTGGCCCAGGTGATGTCCAATGGGCCGTGGAGGCCCATTTTTGCATCCCATTTGGATTACACACCCCTATGCACATTACCTGAGTGCATCCGCATTTTAACAAGTTTGATCTTTAGATTGCAAGAACAGAATGGAGGAAGTTGATCTGCTTTTAAAGCTGAAAAGACATCAGCAAAGTTGTGATAAACCAAAGGTAGAGACTCTCAAATGATTTCTTAATCTTCAATCTCATCATCTTTGAGCACTGGGTTCAATGTTTTTGCATGATGCGAGAGGATTAGGGAGCTCAAAATACAGCATTTGGTTGGTGCCTTTTTTTCTTCAAAGAAACAAGGAAGAGGTAAGTCGGAAAAATAAGCAATAACTCCTAAATCTCAAGAGGGAACTTGGGAATGAAGGTCAGGATATTGCAAATCTCCTGGCGGAAAAGTGTCATCCAACTCAATGACAGTGTCAGGTAGGCTGTTTAATTACTGTTTGACAGAAGTTTTAGTTTCCTGGGGTTGCAAGGTTCAAAGTTCAATTACTCCTTCTTGCCAATTCACATCTGCTTTCCAGTGGACTAGGATATCATGGCCTAGAATGGTATCATCCATTCTGGGAATATCCAAGACAAATAAATCCCATTCAAAGCTGGGGAAACTAGAAAATGCAAAGGTCTGTTTTGCCTATTGGGAAACCCAATGAGAGGGCTCAGTTGCACTAGTTATGAAATAGATAGGGAATCTATCTATCTAGGAACACGTAACATTTTTGGAAGTGGCAAAAAAATCACTTATAAAAGAATCATTAGCGCCAGAATCAAGTAAAACTTGATAAGGGGAGTTGTTGGAATGGAAAAAGACAAATCTCAAACTTGGAGCACCTAGTGACTTGAAAGTGCAAAGATTGACTTGCTGTAATTTAGATAATGTGTAGTCTTCCTTGTGAGTGTCAGGAAAAATAAAAGATAATTTCTTGACTGTTTAGCCGCTTTGCACAACCATCAACATCATTTTTACCTTAACCCATTCTTTTCCCTCCTTAACCATTCCTCATTCCGGAGCATCCCAGTTTCTTTGTCCAGGAAATTTGGAGTTTTGGTGACGGGCTTTCCTTTTGGCTTGGAGTGCAAGAATGGATTTGGTCTTGATTGCTTCTGATTCTTCAAAGATTGTTTTGAGGAGTTGTCCGCCTTTGGAGCCAAATTTGACGGTCCATGGTCATTTTTTCAAGAGCGGTTCTTGTTGTGATAACCATTATCAAGCTCAATCAAACTGTCAATTAAATGCTGAAGGGAGGTTTTCTTGTGTCCCCCAACTGCAAGTTGTTCAATTAGGCCTGCTGGGAAACCTTTTTGAAGATGAAATAGGAGGGCTGCCTAGTTTGATTGGATGCAAGACTGCAGAGTTCAAAAATTGGAAATATAAACGGAAGCTCTACTATTTTCCTTCATGACTAGATTGTTGAGTTTGTATTCAGCTTTTTGAACTTCATTAGGGTTGCCAAACAGGGTGAACAGCTGTTGCTCAAACTTGCCCCAATCCTTGAGAATAAAAGTGGGACTAGTGTTATCTAATAGTTTGAGGTAGGGTTCAAACCACTGCAACGCTCTTCCACCAAGGAGGGAAGATGCATACATAACTCTAGATCTATCAGTAGGGAAATTGTGAGGATTGTTTGAGAAGATTATTTTGCAGGACTGTAGGTAGGATCTAAGCTTATGAGGGTTTTCCCCTGTAAAATGATCAGGCTTCTTCATGCCCGGGGTGAAAAAACTAGGACCACTTGGACCAGATTGCAGGGAAGTTTGGTTAAGCGCCTGGATCAGAGTCAAGAGTAAGGCCAAAGCTTTGGGTTTGGGAGCATTAGTGCAAGCCCACAATCTGCCACAAGTCAAGGTTTCATGGGAAGAGTCTTTGATTTCTTTGAGAGGGTCCACTTCTTCCCAAGAGGGAGCAAGGGGATCATCAAGAGGTTCAACCAAAGGAGATTTGGAGGAAGGGACAGGATCTAAAGGTTGTCTGGCCCAAGAAAGGCTGGATCTCCCTACCCAATGGATATCATCATTGTAAGGGGTGAGGGAAGCTTTCCTGGTTGAGTGAGTATGTGACATTGTAAAAGAAATCTATTATAGGTTGGCAAGCTACAATAGATGAGTTGAGTTAGTTAATTTACTGTCACACAACCACCCAATGTACTATAGGGAAATCTTAGATGATTGTGAGTGCAAAAGAGAAGCCAAGTGTGAGTGCAAGTGCAAGGTAGCAAGGGCTCACTGCAAAGTGCAAACTTATGGTGGAGTAACTTGACACAAAAGCAAGAGGGATGAATGTTTGAAGGGAAGGGAACCAAACCAAAGCCAAAGGTGATGACTGGATTTGGCAAATGCAAGAACATATGAAATTAACTAACTGAGGAGAAAATCCCCAGGCAAGCCGCATAGCCTTTATAAGGTAATCCAAAATGACTAGATAGAACCTGATGGACAGTCAACTACAGTTACAAGAAATGAGGAAATGAATGACATGAACAGAGTACAAAACAAAATAAAAGTATGAATGTTTCCAAGGTCTTAGCATAAGGGCAAGAAATTAGAGGGCAAATGTATTGGAGTGTAATGGTTAAGACATGAGGGAGTGACTTCAGAGGCAATGCAAATATGAAGATGTAGTTTTTTCAGGGTAAGGGACTAGTCCATTTGAAAACTATACAGTTGAGGTGGCTTGACTAGCGCAAGTGCAAACTAGCAAGAGCATGTAAACTGGAATGGGAACTTGAGGCTTATTGATACCCAGGGTGAAGGAGAAGAGCCCAAATGGATTGTCAACTGAGGTAGAGTTGACTGCAAGGTTTGCAAGTGGGTACTGAGTCCGTCACCAAGGATGGAAGGTCATTATGCCAGCCAGAGTTGGTAAGCAGAAGGCACAATTGATGTTGTGCTTTTATTTTTTCACGCTTATGGACTGAGGTAGATGGTACTGAGGAAAAGGGTATGTTGAAGTGGGAGGACAATCATCCTTAAGCTCAAAGCGTGAGATTATGGTAACTAAAATTTTTAGTTGCAGATCATGAACAGTAAGAAGACAACACATCAAATAGTTTTACTTACCCTCAAGCTGTGTAATTTTACTTTTCTTCCTTGGCTTGTGTTCATTCAGGTATAGAACTTAAATTCTCTATTTTTTTTAAAATCCCCATCTCTTATACTTAATGAAATATAGAATTTTCAGTTTTTCCATAAATTCAATCAGCATTGAAAACCCTTACTACCCAAGAGCATGAAGCTGAATTGTTGCAGGATGGACTTTTGGATGACAGTGAAAAAATACAAAAGAATGAGAATCTTGGAAATACGGATGAAAAAAATTGCAATGACCATTAATTATTCAATATTGATAGGCTTACTGTTGATATTTAATTTGATTGGTATTGATCCAGAGCCTGAAAGTTGGGAAGAATTTAAGAAAGCCATTGTGATTATTTATCTTTCCATTGGTTGGATCACAAGAACCAATTTGGAAATGTCTGAGTGCAAATCTTCATGATCTACTTACAGATTCCAAAGTCATTGTAAGGAAATTTGTGGTGGGAGGCTTTGGATTTGATGGCTTTTCTGAGCTATCTTAGGAAATTTTGAACGCTTGTATTCAGGTCTGTCAGAAAGGTGCAAAATTGATTTGAAGAGGCTAGGCTTCAGGCTGGACCCCAAGGCATAATCAACCCTCAAATCAATACCATGGACCAACCAGCAGGTACACGTTTTGGGTGGTTAAAAATCTTGAATGGCTTGACCCATTACCAATTTCCCTTCCATGATGCACATTACACCACTCCTTTTTTGTAATTTTTTTTTCATTTTTTCCTTTGTTAATTTATTTTATTAATTTAGTACTATTTCAATTTCTTACTTGATTACTTGATTATTATATCATTTCATTGGGGGGTATCAGAGTTAAAATTTTCAAAAACCTAAATGGCTTATCTCAGGCTTTTCTTCTTTTACAAAATCTTGTTTTTTTCAGTCAAAACCATTGATTCATTTTTTTTTTGATAAAAAAATTTTTTTTGAAAAAGTGATATATCTCCTGAAATAAGCAATTTAATTGTTTTTAAAATTTTAACTCTGATACACCCAATTTTTGATGACTTTATTATTTCCTTATTTCCTTATTTCCTTATTTCATTATTTCATTATTTCATTATTTCATTATTTCATTATTTCATTATTTCATTATTTCATTATTTCATTATTTCATTATTTCATTATTTCATTATTTCATTATTTCATTATTTCATTATTTCATTATTTCATTATTTCATTATTTCATTATTTCATTATTTCATTATTTCATTATTTCATTATTTCATTATTTCATTATTTCATTTTTTCATTTTTTCATTTTTTCATTTTTTCATTTTTTCATTTTTTCATTTTTTCATTTTTTCATTTTTTCATTTTTTCATTTTTTCATTTTTTCATTTTTTCATTTTTTCATTATTTCATTTTTTAATTTTTTAATTTTTTGATTTTTTGATTTTTTCATTATTTAATTATTTAATTATTTCATTATTTCATTTTTTCATTTTTTCATTTTTTAATTTTTTAATTTTTTAATTTTTTAATTTTTTAATTTTTTAATTTTTTAATTTTTTAATTTTTTAATTTTTTAATTTTTTAATTATTTCATTATTTCATTATTTCATTATTTTATTATTTCATTATTTCATTATTTCATTATTTCATTATTTCATTATTTCATTATTTCATTATTTCATTATTTCATTATTTCATTATTTCATTATTTCATTATTTCATTATTTCATTATTTCATTATTTCATTATTTCATTATTTCATTATTTCATTATTTCATTATTTCATTATTTCATTATTTCATTATTTCATTATTTCATTATTTCATCATTTCATCATTTCATTTTTTCATTTTTTCATTGTTTAATTTTTTAATTTTTTAATTTTTTCATTTTTTCATTATTTCATTATTTCATTATTTCATTATTTCATTATTTCATTATTTCATTATTTCATTATTTCATTATTTCATTATTTCATTATTTTATTATTTCATTATTTAATTATTTAATTGTTTAATTATTTAATCATTTCATTATTTCATTATTTCATTATTTCATTATTTCATTATTTCATTATTTCATTATTTCATTATTTCATTATTTCATTATTTCATTATTTCATTATTTCATTATTTCATTATTTCATTATTTCATTATTTCATTATTTCATTATTTCATTATTTCATTATTTCATTATTTCATTATTTCATTATTTCATTATTTCATTATTTCATTATTTCATTATTTCATTATTTCATTGTTTCACTATTTCACTATTTCATTATTTAATTTATTTAATTATTTAATTATTTCATTATTTAATTATTTCATTATGCCATTATTCCATTATTGCATTATTTCATCATTTCATCATTTCATCATTTCATCATTTCATCATTTCATCATTTCATCATTTCATCATTTCATCATTTCATCATTTCATCATTTCATCATTTCATTGTCTTGTTACTTTTTTATCTTTTTATTTTTTTTATTTTTTGAGTTTATATTTTATTTTTTTGAATGTTTTTTGATTTTTAATTTATTATTTTAGGTTGCTGATAAATTCATAACTCCTAGTTGTGTGGGAGTTGTTTAGGGCCCCAAATAACCCAATCAGCATGTGGGGACCCATACAAGCATTGAATGGGTTGTTCCAAACACAATTTATTGATTCATTAATGACTTTATTTATTTATTTATTTATTTATGTCTTTATTTCTTTATTTCTTTATTGTTTTATTTTTATTGTTTTATTTTTTTATTTTTTTATTTTTTTATTTTTTTATTTTTTTTATTTTTTTATTTTTTTATTTTTTTATTTTTTTTATTTTTTTTATTTTTTTTATTTTTTTATTTTTTTATTTTTTTATTTTTTTATTTTTTTTATTTTTTTATTTTTTTATTTTTTTATTTTTTTATTTCTTTATTTCTTTATTTCTTTATTTCTTTATTTCTTTATTTCTTTATTTCTTTATTTCTTTATTTCTTTATTTCTTTATTTCTTTATTTCTTTATTTCTTTATTTCTTTATTTCTTTCTTTCTTTCTTTCTTTCTTTCTTTATTTATTTCTTTATTTCTTCATTTC